>PVKH010038765.1:0-11281 GCA_004027955.1 Chaetophractus vellerosus | reverse complement strand
ACTTTGCCATGCCCGTGGGGGCTCCGCCCTGCCCGTGGTGGCTTTTTGCCTTGCCCACGGCGGCTCTGCCCCGCCCATGGCGGCTTGCCTTTCTCAAGGCCGTCTGCCCGCTCGGAGAGGTCCCCGGGAACCGAACCCAGGGCCTCCCATGTGGTACACCGGCGAGCTCTTTATCCACTGAGCTATCTAGCCGGGCCCATGTCATTGTTCTTTTGATTTAATTTTTTTTTTTTTTTTACTTAGAGTGTCCTTTCATTGGCATACATTCCATCCCTACTGCTGAATGAGAAAATATTTTCTTTTAACAAATGTTCCATTTATTTATTTCATCTAATTTAGCTAAGATACTCTTTTAAATGCTCTAAGAGTCTAGGGAGTTGTAAATCAGGATGCTAATCTGTGGGATTCATTTTATCAAATGTTAACAGTTCTGTCAAAATATTAAAGTTGTGATTTAATACCCTGTTGGAAACACATTTATAAATGGGACATTTTCACAATGCTTAAAGGCTTCTGCCTACAAGTAAATGATATACATGGGTATGTGTACATTTTGCTTTCTGTGTAAATATAATCATATTAGTTCAATAGGACAATTTTCCATTTTGAATCAACTTTGATGTTCTCCACAGAATAATTCATTTTTGACTGAACCTAATTAATTTTCATCTTAAAACTTTGCATAAATAGATATTGTGTCTGTAGGAAGGCACACACACACCCATCACCTGCCATCCCATAGTCATCCCCACTCTCAAACTGCGTTCACACACCAAATAGTTGCTTTATTGGTTCAGGGGTATAATGAGCTCAGAAGAAAAAGCATTTGCAGTTCTCTTAAGTTCAGAACACAGAGTCTGGTACAATAGTATTCAGCTAATCTCGCTGGAACTATATAAAAGCAACTGAAAATTTCCCTTTCAACCTTGAGATCCCTGGCATGGCAAGACGAAGCTCAGAGCTCCTCTAAAGCTTCATCTGCTCTCCAAGAGCCAAATGAAAGACAACGTGGTCTTTCAGTAATCCACAACAGAGAGATAAGATGTCCCAAGCTCTACTTAATAGTTGAAACATATAATCAGAGAGGTCTTGGCTGTGGATTTCCTCGCTTTCTTATTTTGTTGTGAAATATAATAATTTAGCAGAAAACAACAAATGCACAACTAAAAGGTAAATGGTAATAGCTACATTTAAAAAGTGATCATGAGTTTTATTTTGTAAGGGAAAAATGGTAAAATGTTAATTTGCTAAGTTTTTAGGATATAAGCAAATTCAATTAATTTCAACAAATTGCGGTAATCACAACAATAGCAATGGTATAAATATGAAAAAGAAAAACCTGTGAGGAATATGTTACTTGAAGTCATGGCACTCAGTGAGTGTATAATCCAAGAAGAAAGAAGCAAAAATGGTAAGAATTATAAATTAGTAAAATTAAATAGTCAGACTTTAGTAATGCTAAAAGTATTATAGATATTCAATTGAATTTGAATTAAATTTATATGTGTATATGAATTAGGTAAGTAATATATTTTTATATTTCTTTTATAATATCTCTATTCTTATGGAAATCACAAGAGACATGGCTACCTAAAATCATATCTTAACTCCATAGTACAGTGCTGATAAACAACCTTATAAATTTCAATGTTGTTGTTTTTTTCACTTTTAAAAACTTTTAATAGAAGTTATTTGATACTTCAGATAGAAATTCTACAGTAAATATTCTCTTAATTATTCCTGCATATGCCCCCTTTATATTCTACTTTTCCTTTTATAGCCAGAGTTATGAAGCTATTCATATAGTTTTCTCAGCTGTTAATAGTTTCCTAAGCTAACATCAATATGCAGAGAAGAGCATTTAGAATTCAGTTATTAGCTTCCTCATAGTTTAGATTGTCAGTTTCATTCATCTTTGCATGAGCAAGTTAGTATGAAGTAACATAGACCTATCAAAGAAAAATGAGCCCGTGGGACCTCTCATTGTTTTCTATTCCATTTTGATGTAATTACCAGTTCATTTTATGCATAGACATTTGTTATTCAGAATTTGAAAAAACATAACAACAAAAACTTCAGTTTTTAGAGCATATTACCATTTGAAAAATTATGATAGATATCAATGATTATAAAAAGATTGGTGATATGTTCTAATTTTAAGTGGAAAAATGGGCCATTACTGCCCATTTGGGGTTCTTGTCTGTGTTTGAAAAAAGAAAATTAGATTCATATACATGTTAGCAAGATTGGAAAAAGTCCTACCAGAAGATACTGACCAGACAACATTAGGTAGCCAATAGTCAAATAACCTGTGACATTGAAAATCCTTAAAACACCCTAAATAATGGGTTGAAATAAAATAGTACTATGCATATAACTCAAATGCGTATAATGAAGTCAAGTAACAGGCAGTCATTTTCAATGAAATGGTCAAAGGTACACTGGCTGAAGGGAAAGCAAACATCTACAACTTTGAAAAGTAAATAAGGAAAGAAACATGCAGTGCTGTCAAGATTAAGTTAAAACCTGATTGAAATGCACCGATTTCCAGCTCACTTACAGCCAGAACTGAAAATATAAATTGTCCCCTTGGGAGCTGTGGTCAGCATGTGGCCAGGAGTCTGTTTAGGTCACCCAGGGTCAAGGAAATCAAGTGAGAGGCAGAACAGTCAAGTGAAAGGCCCTATTAAATGTAAATACGTGGAGAAAACATCCACACTGTTCAGAAATGTCTTGAGTGGTGTGCCTGCTTGGAATACTCTCTCATGAAAAATAAAAGGTAAAAAGATCTAGAGAAGGATGAGTGGAATTAAAAAGGAAAAGAAAAGTCAGTAAATACTTGAAAGAAAAATATATGAGCAGTTATTATAAGTCATTTTTTGTGCCAAGTGCTTTCATTTGTTATTTCCTTTAGTCTTAGAAATTAATTACCTAAAGAAATTAGCAGAAATCTGGCACAAGGTAGGGCTCTATAAAGATCGTAGCAGTCATCACAGTTAGTATTGTTGATCATGTCCATTGCCATTAACTTTCCACTGGGATGGATGGGTTTTAAGTGAAGGGGAAGGGTATGCGTCTGGGGTGGGAGGGGTCAGGGTCACATTTATTAAGTGCCACAACATGTCAGATTTTTACCTGTCTTAATATGTATCGACTTAAAATATCTCTAGAAAGTAACTTTTTCCCTCAATTTACAGTTGAGAAATGCTGACATTTTCTCTTTACTCTTAAATTCTTTTTTCTTTCTTTATATCTCCTTTACTTGTGTTCCTTCCTTCCTTCCTACATTTGTTTATCATCAGCCTCTCTTCCAAGAGAGCAAGAAAACAATTGGTTCAGTTACAGAATTGATATAATGTAGAAGGAAGTATGCTTGTGAGTATTTACACACATATATGTGTGTGTTCTTGTGTGGTGCTGTATGTATACGTGTGTGTATGTGCATGTGTATATAGTCTCCTCATGGAAGGGAAAATGATGGTGAAACATATATTGAAACTAAGATTTAGATTAATAAACCAATCTATGCCATATACTCAGCTAGAGGAAAATTTCAGATTGGGCTCTGAGCTTTCTTACATCTATCACAAAGAAATATGAGCAGACTTCTAGGGGGTCATTGTGTATGGAAGATAAAAACAAAACAGATACTAAAAATACTCTTATTTTTTCCTGATACTTTAAGCAAAGAAAGGGCAGTATAAAAACATTCTGCTCTTTCCCTCTCTCAAAAGTCACCCCACCATAAAAGAATAAAAGAAATGCAAAATCCATCTTTAATAAAATGAGACATTTGTAACCCTGAAACACAATATAAAAAGATAGAAAGATAATGGAAGAAAAGTAAACAAGTTTAGCAGAGGTGAGTTTCAAGCCTAAGCAAAAAAGAAAAAGAGGCAATTCAGTTTTCCCAGCCAAATCCCAGAAAATATTAGGAATTGGAGGCACAGGTTATATTGAAAAAAAAAAAAACAGGTAGGGAAGAGCTGAATCATAGGGATTGTTTGAAATTCTGTTATCGTAGCAATTAGGTCTTGGCATAGTCCTAATCTCCACTCCCATGAAGTCAGATGAGATGACTCTCCTCCCTGCCCTTGAAGGACCTAGAAAGTATACTCTGTGCCAAAACTGGAACAGAGAGGCTGAGGGCTTGGGAACTGAGGACCTGGGGTGGAGGTGGGGGGGCGGGGGTTGGAGAGGTGAAGGTGTCTTAAGACAGGGTTCTATGGGACAGTCTGCATGTTCAGTGATGAATCACCCTTCTCCATTGCCTGGATTGGCTCAGAATACCAGTAGACAAGAATTTGTTTCTTAGGCAGGAGTTCTACAGATACTGACTCAGGGGTCACCTAAGGAAAATTCCAGCTGTGGACATCACAATGAAATCACTAATAAAGAATGCAATCAAGTATTTAGTGCCTCATTCTTAAATTTGATCACCAAACTTTTGAACATGAAGTAGAAAATATGAAAGGCAAAGACTAAAACAATATAAAACTTTAAAACTTACAATAGAAACTTAGAGAGATAAGAAAGATCATCGCATTCTTGAAAAAAAGAAAAATCACATTAAAAATATTCAAAGAACAAAAATATCTCACAGAGGGATATCTATCTATCTCTATAATCTATCTATTAATCTATTATCTATCTACCTACATTTCTGTCAAAAATAGCAATTTCAATAGAATGGATGAAAGAGGTTAGGAAAGTCTAATAGAATGTATTTATTAAAATTTATATATAAAATAGAAGAGAAAAGATAAGATAATTAGGAAGCCAATTCAGGAGGTTCAACATTCCATTTTCAGAAAGAGATAACAGAAAATATTTGAGGGGAAGAATTAGGCTATTTCTGTAATCCCAATGAACATGAGTTTACAGAATTCAATAATATGAATGAAAAAGTTTCACACTGAGGCACATCATCATGAAATTTTATAACAACATGACTTAAAAAAAGAAAAAGTCCTGAAAATTTTCAGAGAAAATGAACAGGTCACATACAAAGGAAGGGATACCAGAATTGTGTGAGCTCTTTCAAAAGCAACCCTGAAGTAAGAAAAGTAAGGGAAATTCCTTCAAGATTTGAAGAAAAATATTTTTCATCTAACATTTTATGCAAACTATAGGATGAGCAAATGTGCAGGTATGATAATTACATCTTCAAAATCTCTAAAATGGTACTGTCCATATACATTATCTTAGGACATTGCTAGAATCCTCTAATGAAAGAAGGTAAGCAAAGAGTCTCCAAGACAGAGGTCTCAAGCAAAGAGTTCTATAGATTAAAACATTTCAGAATGAGCAGAAACTTGTAGGGTTCCAGGAGAAATTTTGGTTTTCAGAAATAAATGAAACTGATAAATTATGGGTAAGATTTTGTGGTATGAAAACCTAATGGTTTTCGGACTCATTGGGGAGTGTGATAAGACTTAGGTGTTCAACAAAAACTAAGAAAATTGAAAACAAATTAAAGTGATTAATTTTAGGGTAAAAAAAGTTTAAGAAGGAATATCATGAGTAGTATAAGGCTTAACTCAGCAGTGAATAGTACTGATGTAATTCAGCATCCTGTCAGTGGGCCTTACTCTGTAGTGCATGCTCCACAGTGTAGCAGACTTACACTTATTTATAGTTTCCCTACACATGGCTCTTCTGTCCCTTTTATGCGAACCTATAATTAGCACTATACTTGCAAAATATATGTCCCAGAGACTTAAATCTCTGGTCGATTCATGTGTCAGTTGAGTCCTGAATCTCAGCAGAGTTGCAACATCTACTCTCCCATTCATTGGACTCACCCATGACAACTAACAAGGAGATGATGATGGACAACACACATCCCAAATAACAGAGAGGGTCTGCAGCTGCAAGCACCTTAGATCCATCTATCTGCCTCATGGGACCTAGGTCCCCTCTTAATTAGAAACAGAGTGGGCATTGCCACCCCTAAATCCTCAAGATTGGTTAATGAACAATGGAATAGACATTATTATTCTACTGTAGACTTATTGTTAATCTGGAAATGGCAGAACTTTTATCATTGATATAAAGGCAGTGGCCACCAGAGGTTCTGAGGGGAGGGAGAGGGAAGAATAAGTGTAATATGGAGGTATTTTTGGGACATTGGTGTTGTCCTGCATGACATTGCAATGATGGATACAGGCCATTATATATTTTGTCATAAACCACAAAATTGTGCGGGACAAAGTGTAAACTATAATGTAAACTATAATCCATTGTTAGCAGCAATGCTTCAATATATGTTCATCAATGTTAGCAAATGTACCACACTAATGAAGGTTGTTGTTGATATGGGAAAGTGTGGGAGGTGGGAGGTGGTGGGGCACATGGGAATCCCCTCCATTTTTTGGTAACATTTACATAATCTAAAACTTCTTTAAAAATTAAAATTAAAAATTAGAAAAAAGCACATGCTTTTGAGATTCCTCTCTATAATGCAAACATTCCAGCATGCCTAAAACCAGTCATACCCTGAACATTTAGTTCACATATTAGGAACTCTCCATTGCATACTGAAAACCAAATTCCTCCTCTTTCCTCCTCAATAACCTCATCAGCATGGAATGTGATGTAGAAAGCAACACTTCTCCTCATTTATTATTATTAAAGACAACTTTTTTATGTGGGAAGAAAAATTTACCAAGTTGCATGATGTGTTGAGTAAAAATGTGCTATTTAACTATATTATATAAAGAGGGGATTTTTTTTTTTTGTAATTTAACAGCATGTATTCGGACAGTTCTCCATTTAAGACTCTCATTTGTCACTTTCCATGTATGCTGGAAGAAATCAAACTGTGCTTAGAGCTCTTTTAGCATACAGATTGTGACTTCTTTTCTAAGTGTTTTTAAAATAATTTCCATGAGCCCAGTATCTGGTGATAGTTTCATTTTGAGCTCTCAGAGGCCTGCAGCTATCTGGGTCACTGCTCTACTCTGCACATTGTACCTCTTGACCATATGTTTGGAGAGTGGCTCACACAAGATCTGCACAGTAGGAAACACCCTTGAGTTGAATAATGATGTTGCATTGATTGTACAGAACAAGAAAAGTCATGCATATCCTCCATACAATGCATTTTACTCAAGTTACCCCCTTTCTCAATTGCACTATCTTCTTTTCTCATAGGGTACTGGAATGTGTACTGCAATCCAAAGAAATGAAAAGAGATTTAATGTTTTTACAGTTTAGTCATCGTTTGCCAATGTCTAATTCTATGTTATACCCTACATCTTCATGTTCTTTTAAATAATTTGAATATGTCATTGGGGATTTTTAAAACGAGAATGACTTTAAGCTTTTGAAAACCAAAGATGTGAAAAGGAAAGTGAAGACATAGTGTCACTTTAAACACTTTATTCCATTTCCAAAACGGATTACTAATACTGCCTCAAAGAAGTCCCCTGAGATCATCTGAATTTATACTGATCAGTTCACCTGCTTGCAGTAAATGGTATATAATCCTTGTTTAAGTCAGTTTGGAGGTTAGGCTGGAAATTCGACTTTAAAAATTTAAGAGTCTTATTGTTCTAATTTAGATTTCACAAAAATAGTATAAGAAAAAAACTGACATTTTTCTTTCACTTTAAAATGCATTTTAAGAAATCTCTGTTGGCAGAAGCTGAAGGAAAAATTTAACTTGCTCCATCTATGATTTTGTTTTTTAAAGGAATTCCTGATTTTGGACATTTTTCTCTTATACATATTCCTAGCTCATGGATAAGCAGACTAAATACAGCAGACAAGAAGAATTATTAGCCAACCAAACCAGAGACTGTAGAATCTAATATGACCTACTTGCCATTAGTGAGATGGCATGAGTTCATGATAACTATATTCCAAGTCCACTTTAGAGAATTCAAGAAGTCCAACTATGGCATAATTTAGCTTGTTCAAGTAGAATGTTGAAACCAAAGTTAACTTTAGGCAGGGTCAGTTAAATGTCTACATTTATCTTTAATAAGAATGAAAATCTAAAGTATTTCCCTTGAAGGGAGACAAAATCTTAGTGGTTGTTATGGATAGTCAATCATCTTTCATGTACATTTTTAAAAACATCTCTTATAGTGAAATTTTCCATTTCATGGAATAAATTCCTCCTTTCCTTTATGATTTTTATTCCCTAGGCATAAGCTGACATTCAGCAAGGGTCACTGAAGACACAAAAAGCCTCCTTATTGTCTGAAAGATCATTCTTCAGACCAGAACACATAATCCTGGCGGGGAGGGGAGGGAAAAATTCCATTAAATAGGAAGATCTTTCATCTTAGTTTATATTGTGGAAACTTGGGGTTTCCAATCGCATTTAGAATGGCAGCTTGGTGAGGCATTAATGTTGGGCACTCAAAATTCATTTTTGTCTATGTTTTGTTCTTATCCACTAGGTTCAAAATGACTTTTGAACCCTGGGATTATCTTTAAAATATGTGCCTGTGACAAAGGCTTTACTGTGGACAGGCTCTGCATTATTCACAAAAGGTCTAGTTTGACACATGGTTCTCTGCATGAGTTCAACTGCTGGCTGACTCCCAATCAGTGAGATTTGCTGCCAGCTAGAATCAATATCATTTTGTATTAGGGGCACGGCCATCATTCTTTTGTAGAAATAGATATTAGTCTCTTCCTTCCTAAGTCATCCATGGTCTGTACCACATATTTAGACACTTAAACAATATTGTACATTCTGTTTCATGTTTGTGTATTTGGAATATACATTCCAAAGGAATTCATTGAAGTAAGGAACTGTGTTTTACTTATTTTTGTACCTTAGCTTAAAAATATATATATTGTGGTAACTTATATATATAATAAAATTTACCATTCTAACCACTTTTAGTTGTACAATTCATTGCCTGTAATTACATTTAGAAAGTAAATGTAGTTACTTACCATCACCAAAAACCTCTACCTAATTTTTTTCATCCTCCAAACAGAAACTCTGTACCCATTAAGCAATAACTCCCCATTCTTTTCTGCCCTCCAGCACCTGGTAACCTCTAATCTCCTATCTCTATGGAATTGCTTGTTCATATAAGTGAAAGCCTATAATATTTTTCCTTTTGTGTCTGTTTTATTTCACACAGCATAATGTTGTCAAGAGTAATCCATGGTTGAACATATATCAAAAAGTCATTCCTTTTGATGGTTGAATAATATTCCATTGTATGTATAAACAACATTTTGTTTATCCATTAATCTCTCTTACATATTTTTACTACACTTGATCTTAGCCAAAAGGCCGAGAAGCGATCTCTCTTACATATTTTTGAGTCTATTAAAGCCTAAGCGCTAGATATATAGTAGGTACTCACTAAACTGAATTGAAAACTGTGTGTGGCTACTGATGCATATTTAGCATATTAACAAAGTTAATAAATTAAAAACAAATAAAAAATAAAATAAACATAATGCAAAATAATTGATTATGTTCCCATAATTTAATTTGTTAAAAAACATTATAGGTATTGAAACTCAGCTACCAACCATGGTCAATGGTTTGCATTTTGGACAAAACACCTTTATAAATTTTGATGTAATTTAACATGACCTGTATCCATCAGAGCAAGGTCATGTAGGACACTTTCATCACACCCAAAACACATGAGATGTAACAAACATATTATCCCATATAAAATGTTATTAATAGGGGAAAGGGGAGAGGGGGGAGGATGTTGGGTATATGAGAGTCCCCTGAATTCGGTATGTGACTTTTCTGTAAACTAAAACTTCTTTGAAGACAAAAGGAAAAAAAGGTAAGACAGTGGGGGAATAAACAGAAGAGAATGTCACTGTACATATAGGACAACAGCTCTTACAGTGATGACAGGCGAAATGTCAAAAAATATTTTTGAATATTTTTCATTAGTTTCTATTATCCAAAATTTAAAAAATTGTATTTTATTTATTATTTTTAAAACTATCATTATTTCATTTTCTTATTAATTAACTTTGGCTATTTTATTGGCTTCATTTTTTAAGAAGTTTTGGATCGCAGAAGGGTTATAACTGTGGCAGAGGGGGGTCATTGGTGCAAGGTGTCAGTGATGGGGGATACATGAGAGGAAGCTCACCTGGGCATACATATAAGGCATATAAATGTGTTCAAATGTTCAGGGGACATTACCACGGTGGCTGAAGATTAACACAATAACTGAATGAATATCAAATTCCCATCCTGGGGAGCTCGACCACATTCTTTAATGGAACACCAAGAATTCCTTGAGTACAGGGGCAATGACTAGTGAAGGAGTATGGTCCATTGACGTGCCCTTGAGATTTATGACTGTGCTTATGACCCCTTACTCTTGAAATGGAAACTTATCCTAGTATTATAGGATGGCTAAGATTTGCCTCCTGGGAGCCTCCTTTTTGCTCAAATGTGGCCTCTTTCTAAGCTGAACTCAGCATATAAATGCATTACTTTCTCCTCAGCATGGGACATGACCCCCAGGGATGAAACTCCCTGGCACTGAAGGATTACTACCAAGCACCAACTAGTAATGCAACTGAAAAAAGACCTTGAAAAAAAAGGAAAAGAGGTAAAGACAATGAGTGTATACAGCTAAGAGACTTCAAGGTGAGAGGGGAGGTCATTCCAGAGGTTATGCTTATGCACATCTTAGCAGGATCTCATTGACTGCCAAAGTAGATACTACTCAAAACACAGTGCTCCTGAGGGCTCTGGAGACACTCTATTCAGGGCAGATAGTTCAGGGGTTTGGTGCCTTGCCAGTGGGTACTACTTTGGAATTTATGCTCCCCAGGCTGACAGAGTTGGACTCAGTTGTGGTTTCCCTACACATGGCTCTTCTGTTCTTGTATTTGAACTTACAATTGGTACTAGAGTTGGTAGGTATATGTCCAAAAGATTTAAATCTTTGGGCTGTCCATGTGCCAGCTGGGGTCCCAAATCTCAACAGAGTTGCAACACCTACTCTCCAGCTCATTGGTCTGACCCAGGACAACTAACAAGGAGATGATGATGGACAACCACCATACGAAGGAAGTGAGAGAGTCTACAACTGCAAGTAAGAGAGAATCATCTATTGGCCTGAAAGGATCACAGCCCCCTCTCAATTAGAGGTGGACTGGACATCACCATCCCAGAATCCGCAGAAGTGGGGAATGAACTATGGACTAAAGTAGACTTACTAGTATTCTACTATAGATTTATTGTGATTCTGGCAACAGAAGTACTTATATCATTGATGTGGAAGGCAGTGGCCACTGGAGTTTCTGAGGGCAGAGAGAGGGA
>PVKH010038764.1:0-11277 GCA_004027955.1 Chaetophractus vellerosus | reverse complement strand
TCGATAATTACTGAGTTGTTCTCTGAAGCGGGACAAGAGTGTTCTTTTAGAATCTCCTCCCCTTCTTTACAAAGTTTTTGAATGTCTGGGGCATGGGAGTGGACTTTTAATATTTCATTAATGAGGTTCCAGTAAGTGAAGGCAGTAACAGGAACCTTTTCAGGGCCAAAGGTTTGGTAATAGTCTTTTAGACAGTCTCTGACCCTTTGCCAAACTCTACAATCTATAATACCTTCTTGAGGGAACCAAGGGCAGGTTTTTAACAAAAAATCAAAGAAGTATGCAAGATCTTTTTTCTTAACTCTAGTTCCTCATGCCTTGAGCGATTGTTTTACCTGACTAATATATAACTCATGTTTGGAAACTACTTGTCCCATGGTGGGGGCTTATTATTATAAGACAGACAAAGGAAGGGGTGCCTTGAAAGGCCACTCAGGTGCCCGTCTATCCATGTCTCTCACGAGAACTTTTGGCCCATCTTAGCTAAGGCGCCCGAACAATTTATGGGTTAGCCAATCACACCATATGATGCAGCCATGGAGTATGGTGGGGCCACACAGACCCTGTGGTTTTTCACCATGGGACCACAGACTGGCCTGGTGGGTGTAAACCCTGCTGTCCCTCATTCATACTCACATTCACTCAGAGGTTATACATTGTCCCCCCTTTATATTGTGTTGGGTTTTCCTCTTACTTTCTTTCCTCTTTTCTTTCGCTGACTCTCGAACTGTTTCATGGACGTGGCTCACGATCAAGTTACTTCACGGTGGTCCTGGGTACGGTGAGTGTGGGAGCACTCCCTCCTGTGAGTGTGGTGTTCTTTTCCTCACATGGCAGAGGGCCCCATGTTGGGTGCCAGTTGTCCCATCCAGTGGGACAGTCAACAGGGGCCTCCAAACCTGTGGGAAAAAGAATGGTATGGGACAAGGAGACATGAAGAACAAGTAGGTCTGATCAAGCTGCAAAAGTTTATTGGTGAGGTACAAGTATTTATGCTCAAAGGAAGGAGGGAGTGGCTTGGTACTTATCTGTTGGTAGCAGTAGGGAAGGGGGTGGGTTAGCAAACTGGTGTTTCTTGTTCTTCGAGAAGTTGGTGGAATGTGACTCAGGCTGTTCATTATTAACTCAGGCAGCCATGCTGTGTGTCACCGTTGCTGGTGACAACAAGTACTGTGTGTTTCCTTAATTGTCCCCAACACATCCACAATGTTCTATTGGTAAAATTAGTCACAGAATCTGGCCATCTTTGAGGAAATGGAAAAATAGATACAACACTCGATGGTGGAGTAGCAAAGTCATATTACAGAACAGAATATCTGATGGAAGATATTGTTGCATCCATTTTTGGATAATACAATTTTCTACATCTCAAAAATAGTGTAATGTTAATGTCTGAGGGAAATGTAGAATATTCATCTACTCTTATATTCCTGGTACTAGTCACTTGGATTTTACTCTGGATCATATTTTCTAGAGGTTGTAAATTTTATTACCAAATAAATAACTTTTTAAATATCAAATACTTAACTTGACTTTTTTTTTACTTTATTTCATGTTTTCTATTTTATTGATCTTTGATCTTGACTTTATTATAAACTTTGTTCTTATTGCTTTGATTAAATTTCTCTTCTTATTCTAATTTTAATATAAAATCTTAAATAGTTGTTTTAAACATGTATTTTTAATATAAACATTTAAGCTGTAAATTTACCTGTAACACTGCTTTGGTTATATCCACATATATTGATATATTTTAGTTTGTGTTTACTTCTAAATATTTGCTTATTTATCCTATGATTTCTTCTGTGTTTAGTGGCACCTTAAATATTTATTGCTAAGTTTTCAAATGTTTGGAAGATTTTGTAGATATATAATATCCATTTCTGCATAACTAATTACCCCAAAACTTAGTGGCTTCAAGCAGTACAATTTCTTTCCTCTGGGTTCTGTAGGTCCCAAAGCTGGGCATAGCTTAGCAGGGTCCCCTTCCTGAGGAACTATAATTAAGGTATAAGCTCAGAGTATAATATTTCTTCAAATATGTTCTCTGCTCCATTCTCATTTGAAGAAATGACTGAGTAAGGTTGTACTTTGAAGCTAACTGACATGGTCAATGGCAGGATTCAGTTTCCTTTGGGTTGTTAGGCCAAAGGACTCCTGTCCTCGCTGATTGTTGGCTGAAAGCCACCTTTGGTTCCTTGCCATGTGGACTTTCCCAATTTGTTTCATCAGAGAAAACATAGAAGGTCAGCCAGAGAGTGAAAGTTAATGCAACAGAAATCATAGTCTTTTATAATTTAATCACAGAATTGACATTCCAACAGTTTATCCACATTCTATTTATTAGTAACAAGTAACTAGGTCTAGCCCACTCTCAAGGACAGGGGATCACACAAAGGCACGAATACCAGGAGTCATCTTTAAACTTGCCTACCATGGTATCTCATTGTTATTGATTTGTAATTTAATTCTATTGTAGTAAGAGGACATAATCTATTATTTGAAAGTAATTAGGTCTTGAATCATAGCCTACCATATGGTCTATTATGACTGTTCAATGTGCAACTGAAAAGAATGTATATTCTGTGTTTCGTGGGGGTAGCATTCTGTAAATATTAATTAGGTCATCTTGGATGAGAGATTTCTTCAAATATATTCTGTAATTATTTCATCTATTTATTTTATCAGTTATAGAGAGGGAGACAAAAATTACTAACCATGATGGTGAATTTGGCTATTTTTGCTTATTGTACCCTCAATATTGTTTTGTATTTATTGAAACTCAGTTATTGAATGCATACACATTTAGAATTATTATATCTTCTTAGGAAACAGAAGATTTACCAATATTTAACAACCTTCTTCAAGTTTAAGCCAACTTATTTATTATTAATTCATCTATTTCATCTTTACTTTTCTTAGTGAGTGTTTACATGGTATATATTTTCTATTCTTTTACTTTCAACCTTCCTAATTTTATAAATAAAACATGTCTCTTGTAAACATCAGGTAAAGTCCTATGTTTAAAACAAGTGTACAATATCTGCCTTTTAAATAGAATGTTTAGTTCCTTTACATTTCATATCATTGTTGATATCACTGGCTTTTGTTATATCATTTTGTTATATGTTTTCTATTTTTCCCACTCTGTTTTGTATCTTTATATCTACTTTCATGAGATCTTTTCATCCAATGCAGTTTTTAAAAATATCTCATTATATCACTATTATTAGCGTTTGGTTTATACTCTTTTGTGATATTATTTTAATGGTTCACAAGTCCAAATTGTATAAGGCAGATCAAAAACTGGAAACTTCAAGTAGGGTGATTCTGAAGACCTACAAGTACAACCTCCACAGGGCAGGCTGAAACTTGGAAACTCCATCAAATATGATGTTGAAGTTGAGTCTGAAATTCCCAAGGGAAGCTGGAAGACTGAACTTGAGACAGAAATTCTTTTTTCCTGATTCTAAAATGCTCAATCTGGCTTTTAAGGCCTCCAATTGCTTTGAAGAAGATACTCTTTCCACATTTTTGAGGGCAATTTCTTTTGTTGGTGTTAGATACAACCAGTAATAGATAACAATCAATGGATAACAGATGTGAATTCAAGTGCAAAATGCCCTCACAGTAACTATCAGGACAGTGCTTGTTGACAAAATAACCAGACACAATAAACTAGTCAAGTTGACACATTAAAATAAACTTCACACTACATTATGCATCCTTAAAATTTTTAAAAATTAATATTAAGTCACTAATATATGTAAATTTAAAATATATTGAAATTATAATTACAATTATTCCTCATTACATTTTATTTAAAAATTTACATATATTTTACTGCTACATATACTATAACCCCTGAATATAATGCTATTAATTTTGCTTTAAACAATAATTTAAAAATATTTAGGAATGAAAATAGCTTCTATTTATCTTTCCATTTTCTTCATTTTTCATTTAAATCCTAATTTCAGAATTATATTGTTTTCCTTCAACTTGAAGAATTTCCTTTTGCATTTCTTATAGCTCTGTTGGCTATGACTTCTTTCAGCCATAATTTTTGTATGAAAGTCTTTTTAAAAAAATATTTATTTTAATTATTTATCCCCACCCCCCTTGCTTCTTGTGCTTGCTGTGTTCATTTGCTGTGCATTTGTCTGTGTCTGCTTGTCTCCCTTTGCAGGGCCAGCTCATGGTGCTGCATGGGCCAGCTTGCCTTCACCAGGAGGCCCTGAGAATCAAACAAAGGGGCTCCCATATGGTAAATGGGGGCCCAACCAATTGAGCCACAGCTGCTTCCTTGAATGTCCTTATTTTGTCTTCATTGTAAAAGAATGACTTTTGCTCTTTCTAGGTTGATGATTATTTTTTCTTTCAGCATAATAAAGATGCCATTCCATTTCTGTATCAACGTTTCTTTGCATGTAAAGTGTTTTTTTCACCCTGGCCTAATTTTAAAATTCCCTCCTTATCTTTGAATGATATCAAGTTGCCTAGGTGTGATTTCTTTGTATATATCCTCCTTGGTGTTTGTTGAGGTTTTTGGAACTATGAACTTGCAATTTTGAAGAAGAAATGGAAAAATTGTTGGCCAATCTATTTTCAAATATATTTTCTGCTCCTGTAACTCTTTCCTCTACTTCTGAGACTCTGGAAATGCAATTTAGAGTGATTGATACTATTTCACAAGACATTGAGAGTTTGTTCAGTTAAAATATTTTTCTCTCTACTTTATTCAGAAGAATTTCTATTAACTGGTCCTCAAGTTCACTGATCATTTCTTTTATAATGTTCACTCTGCTGCTACATCTATACAATGAAATTTTGATTTCCAAATATGGACTTTTAGTTTAAGAATTTACAATTGATTCTTCTTGAGAGTTTCCAATAATCTTAATATTTTCATTTATTATATTTATCTTTTGCCTCTAGATTTTTAAACATAATTTTCTTAGTTATTTTTAAGTACGCATCTATTCTAATATCTTTGTCATCTCTCAATTTGATTCTATTGACTTTTTCTTTCCCTTGATTAAAAATCATATTTTTCTCCTTTATTTGTATGTGTAATAAATTCTTAAGAGACTTTACACTGGGTATTTGGGATCTTACACTTTAGAGACTCTGTATTATGTTGTCCTCTTCTGAGTATATTGAGTTTTGTTCTGGTGGGCAGTTAAATTATTGGTAGATATCTTTTATCCCTAAGATGTTTGAATTTTAGGCTCTGTTAGGGTGAGTTTATTTTAGTTTTGATGTAAGTCTTTATAACACAGTCCTTAATTCTTAGATGCAGACATTAATCTTGAGGCATGTGACTTTCTTGTGTTTCAATGGAGCATATTCCTCAAGATTAGGGCAGTTAAGGTCAGCATACCATAGGTCTGAGAGAGGTGGACCTGTCCCCTTTGCATGAGGGAAGCCCAGGTGGTTAACTCATGGTTCTGTGAGGGTTGAGCCTGTATGCCAAAAGTTAGGATATTGCTTTCAGCTCACTGTACTAGGGGTGTAAGTCTCTAACCTAAATTTTGGGTAAAGTGTGCCAATCACCCCAAATGCTCTTTGAGGGTGAGGTCTGGAGTTTGGTCAAAACCCAGGTGCTTGATGTGGGTGGAGCCAACAAAATGGCCATTGGGCCAGCCTGTGGAAAGGATGAGTCCCCATAAGGCCCCAAGGAAAAGAAACCATTATCTTAAGAATTACTCTCAGTCGTTAACATATAATGAAATATGTTCTGCAGATTTACTGTACTGTAAAGGACTCATGACTCATGTTTCCCTCCCAATTTGTTCTTATGTTAATGAAAATGTTTATCCTTTGTCCATTTGTGTATTGGAAGCAGATAAATGGTTTTGTAAGTTTTAGAGGTCTTCAGCCAAATGGGGCTTTTCCCCAAGACAAACTATTTCTTTAAATTGATTTTGATAGGATTTTGTACTTAACATTGCTACTGATTTAAGGTTTTTTGAAAATTGTAATGTCTTTTTGGAATTCAGAGGGTGAAGTTTAGCAGTTTGGCATTGTTTATGAATTCCAAAAATAGATATTGTATTATGTTTGTATATTGGTCTCTACCTGGGTATTATTAAATTATGATTAGGGCTTTAATTGGGACATGTCAGTGGGACATGGTGTCCCTACCCATTAGTGGGTGGGGACTCACAGATAAAAGACATGGAAAGGGACAGAGTTGGAGACTTAATGCTGAAGTTTGAGCTGGAGGCCCAGGAAGTAAGCACACAGAGGAGCTTAGTCATGAGGAAGGAGAGAAGGCCTCAGGAAAAGAGATGAGCTGTATGTCTGATAGTCTACAGCTGGCCTTGTGGAGAACCCAGAGAAGCTGAGCCCAGATAGAAGCAGCACTCAGGAAAGAGGAACTCAGGAAACCTGAACACTCACAGACGTTGGCAGTCACTTTGCTCCAACACATGGCAATATACTTTGGTGAGGGAAGTAACTTATGCTTTATAGCCTGGTAACTGTAAGCTTCTACCCCAAATAAATACCCTTTATAAAACCAAGAGATTGCTGGTAGTTTGTATCAGCACACCTTTGGCTGACTAATGCAGACCCTTTGATATCATCCATGGCATAAAGGGCACTTGTGATTCCACTGAGTTTCCATATGAAAGTTCAATGACATGCCAGTAATTATATTTCAAATGGTCTGCATCTGGTCACTGTATCAGTGAATCATTGAATACCCAATGCCAGTATTTATCACTGGTTGTCAGTCTTTTGCAAGAATCTCCATTCTGCATTTGTTCTGAAAGCTAACACTTCAGAAATCATCTGAGCATTAAAATTATGGGCTTCCAATGACACTGCATAGGCAATTCCCCATTATAAATCTCTTAGTGCCAGAGCCATCTCTAAACAACTAGAATATAGAAGATAGTAATTTATTTAGTATTATTTGTGGAATATCTCTAATGGTAATGACCCCATTAGTTTAATGGTTATTCCAAGAAACTTGATTGATTGGTTAAGACCTGGTAGTATGGCTATACTGATCAGCACTACTTGGCTAGCAATATGTGGCATTACGTTAAATTTAGCCAATTGCCTCTAGGTGATGTGGACTATGGTTATACCAATTAATTCTATGAAGGGTGAGCTGTGTTCTTTATCTTATTTACCATAAAGTGTGTCCCTTGATCAGAGATGATAATAAGCAGGATATGATTGGCAATGGACAATAGATTGCAGATAGAGAGGACAAGTACATACACAGTATATAAGGAAACAAGGTGCTGTCAACTACTGTCTGAGGGTTTCAATGAAGTAAGCTACCACTGGGTAATTGGGTAGTTTTCCAAGATAATGATGCTGTGTCAGGAGCTCAAGCATCTTGGACATTCAGAAGTGACAGTAGGCAGATCATGCTTGGTGAAATGTAGATTATGGGACAAGTACATACACAGTATATAAGGAAACAAGGTGCTGTCAACTACTGTCTGAGGGTTTCAATGAAGTAAGCTACCACTGGGTAATTGGGTAGTTTTCCAAGATAATGATGCTGTGTTAGGAGCTCAAGCATCTTGGACATTCAGAAGTGACAGTAGGCAGATCAGGCTTGGTGAAATGTAGATTATGGAGTTCATTGAGCCAATGTATATAGTGTTTTTCTCTGCAATTGTGACCATTTGGTAAATAAGTCCACAGATGTGGTTGGTGAATAAAGCTGACCAATAGCCACAAGACAGATCTTTCTGATGAGATTTTTGAGAGACTGATATGTTGTGAATTCTCTTTTTGCTTACTGTTACATTTTGATGTAATTATGAATTCCAAAAATCAATATTGAATCATGCTTGTAAACTGATCTGTTTATCTGGGCATGATTGGGTTATGATTAGGGCATTGAGCCTTGCCCCTCAGTGTGTGTGGTCTCAAGTGTAAAAGGCAAGGCAGAAGATTTGAGAAGCAGATTTTTGAGAAGCATTCCTGATGTTGGAGAGGAGCCTCCAGGAGAGGACAAGTGAGCATTTGCCTGATAGTATACAGCTGGACTTGTGGAGAGATTCCAAGTGTAGGTAGCTTCATGGTCTACAGCTGAACTTGTGGAGGAAAGTGGAGGAGCTAAGCCCAGAGAGAAATGCAACCCTGGGAACAGAGGAATCCAGAAGCCTGAACCCTGGAGACTACAGCACCTGTCTTGCTCCAACACGTGGACTTTGGTGAGGGAAGAAACTTATGCTATATGGCATGGTAACTGTAAGCTTGTACCCTAAATAAATACCCTTTATAAAGACCAACCAATTATTGGTATATTGCAAAGGCATTCCTTTGGCTGACTAATACAGAATTTGGTACTGAGGAGTGGGGTAGTGCTTTTTGCAATTACCAAAATGGTGGAATGGTTTTATAAATGGGTAAGGGGTAGTGGGCCCTAACTTGGAATTCTTGCTCCTGAGAGTGACAGAAACTGACCAAAATATGTCTACACTGCACATGGTCCAAATGTCTCTTCTATTCAAACTTATATTTGATGCCAGAGTTTTAGGTGTACTTCCATAGACTGGAGACTACAGGCTGCCCATATGCCAACTGGGTCCAGAAGCTCTGTGGACCTGCAACTCCTATGCTACAACTCAATGGACTCAACCAGGACACCTAGTTGGGAGTTGACGATGGAAGATGGCTATGCAGGGGAATCCAGAGAGCCTGAGCTGCAGGCAGGATAATACCTTCCATTGTATCCATGGGATATAAGCCCCCTCTCACTTGGTGGTGGAGGGGACATCACCATTCCAGACTCCTTGGGATTGGGGGAAGAACTGTGGACTAGATTGGACTTGTTGGAGTCCTGACATAGACTTATGATATATGCAATGCAAGAAATTGCAAAATTATGTGGAGCCAGGGTCACTGGACACTTTGGGAGCAGGGTGAGGGAAGAGCAATTGTAATGTATTTTTTTTCATTTAAAAAATTTTTTTATTATTTTTTAATTTTTTTTTATTTTTTGGGGGATCCTGGGAATTGTCATGGATGATGCTGCAATGGAGGATGTAGGCCAGTTTGTATGATCATGTATTATTCGGAACTGTATGGGAGAGAGGGTCATCTATGGCCTGAACTGTGATCTATGCCTGATGGCAAAGCCCCAAAATGTGTATATCTATCAGAGGTGTTATGCCACACTGAGGGATGTGCATGTGGGAGGTTGTGGGAAGGGTGAGGGGGTGGTATATGGGTACTCCTGGAATCTCTGTGTAACATTTATGTAATCAATGTATCCTAAAAATATATATAGATATATAAAAATAAATTTAAAAATTAAAAAAAAAATGGGTAAGGGGTATTTTTGGAGGAATTGTGAAATGCTTGATGGAAAAGGCCTAGATTGCTTTGCAGAGACTGTTGATAGCAATATGGATCATAAAGTACTTTTTGATAAGGCCTTAGAAGGAAAAAGTTTTGAGAGAGACGCTAAAGAGGCTTTTTATGATGCCTTAGAAGTAAATGAAGAAACTATTATTGAAAACTGGAGAAAAGGTGATCCATGTTTTAAATTTGGTGAGAACTTAGCAAGATTAACTCCCTGGTGTTATAGGGAAGACAGAATTTGAAAATGGCAAACCTGAGCATTTAGCTGAAGTACTTTCCAAAGTAAACCCAGTGAATGTGGCTTGACTTCTCCTTGTAGCTTATAGCAAAATGATAGATGAAAGAAATACACTAAGGACTGAACTTTTGGACACAAGGAAGACAGAAACTGATCCCAGAACTTGCAACTTTCTGGAAATCAAGTTTCCAAATCAAAGTGCCCCATTTGTAGATTTAGCTAAACCTGGAAAATGTAAATCAGCATTGAAGATGCAGATATCTGCAAAAGACTTGTGGAAAGTCCTTCTGTCTGATGGCTTTGACCTTCGCTTCCTGTACGCTAAACCAACAAAGCTTTTGAGAGACCTGTGTGAACAAAACCACTGTTCACTTGAGCTAAAATGGACATGGAAAGGAGAAATAGCTTTAAGGAGAAAACCATGGAAACTGATATCTGGAATTAAGACATTGCCTTGGGTGAAGAGAGGAGCCCAACCCATGTGTCCAGAGAAGGTGAGTTTGCCTGGGAGGTTGAAGAAGGTGGATGCCTCCACCTGATGTCCTGGGGTAGTTTTGCCTCCCCAGGGTACAGAGAGGGTGAGTTTGCCCCAACAGTTGAAGAGGGTGGATATTCCCAACTGATGTTCAGAAAGAGTCTTGATGCCCCAGGGTGCAGGGAGGGTGGAGCACATTCCTCAAAGATTAGGGCAGTTAAGGTCAGCACCCCAAAGGTCTGAGAGGGGTTCTCCTCTCCCCCATGGTTTAGGGAAGGCAAGGTGATCAACTCCTTGCTCTGAGAGAGTTGAGCCTGTATTTCAAAGGTTAGGGGGAATGTTGTCTTCACCTCACTGTACTAGGGGGTGCTAAGTCTGTAACCCAAAGTTTGGGTAAGGTGGGACAATCACCACAACCCTATTGGAGAGTGAGGTCAGTAGCTTGGTTGACACCCAGATGCTTGATGAGGGTGGAACATAGAAAATGACTGTTGGGCAAGCCTGTGGAAAGGGTGGGTTCCCATGTGGTCCTAAAGAGAAGAAACCATCATCTTAAGAATGACTCTCAGACTTTGAAATGGAATGGAGGATGCCCTGTAGTTTGCTGAACTGTAAAGGATCCATGACTCATGTTTAACATCTCAATTTCTCCTTATGATAATTTTTTTCCTTATGATAATTTAAATGTGTATTCTTTGTCTTTCCTTCTGTGTATTGGAAGCAGTTAAATTGTTTTGTAAGTTTCAGAGTTCTACAGCTAGAAGGGATTTTGCTTGAAGAGAAACTGTATTTCTTTGAACTGATTATGAAATGAATTTCTACTCACAATTGTTACTGATTTAAGGTTTTTCTTAATATTGTTGTGTATTTTTGGAATTCAGAGGGTGGAGTGTTACAGTTTGATGGAATTATGAATTCCAAAATTCAATATTGAATCATGCTTGTAAACTGATCTGTTTATCTGGGCATGATTGGGTTATGATTAGGACATTGAGCCCTGCCCCTCAGTGGGTGTGGTCTCTAGTGTAAAAAGTAAGGCAGGAGATTTGAGAGGCAGATTTTTGAGAAGCAGTTCTGATGTTGGAGAGGAGCACTCCAGGAGAAGACAAGTGAGCCATTCGCCTGATAGTCTACAGCTGGCCTTGTGGACAGATGCAAAGCATAGAGAGCCTCATGGTCTACAGCTGAACTTGTGGAGGAAACAGAAGCTAAGCCCAGAGAGAAA
>PVKH010038763.1:0-11088 GCA_004027955.1 Chaetophractus vellerosus | reverse complement strand
ATAGAAGGGGCAGAAGAGCCATGTGTAGGGAAACCTCAACTGAGTCCAACTCTGTCACACTGGGGAGCATAAATTCTAAAGTAGGGCCTACGGGCAGGGCACCAAAATCCTGAGCTGTCTACCCTGAGTATAGTGTCTGGATGTCTCCAGAGCCCTTGGGAGCCTTGCTATTTGAGGTAATATTTACTTTGGCAGTCAATGAGATCTTGCTGAGACATGTGTAAGGGTAACCCCTGGGATGACCTCCCGATTCACTTTGAAGTCTCTTAGCAATATAAACTCACTTGTCTTTACCCTTTCTCCCTTTTTGGTCAAGGTCTTTTTCCAGTTGCATTGCTAGTTGGTGCTTGGTAGGAATCCCTCGGTGCCAAGGAAACTCATTCCCAGAGTCATGTCCCACACTGGGGGGAAGGTAATGCATTTATATGCTGAGTTTGGCTTAGAGAGAGGCACATTTGAGCAACAAGGAAGCTTTCAGGAGGTAAAGACTGCTTTTACAAAATATAAATACAAATAAACTAGACAGATGGAAAGAGAATAGCAGCTATGTACGACAGGGGAAGCATAGAAAGGTTGAGAGGTGATGAGTTTTTTTATTTGTTTTGCTGTTTTTCATTTATTATTATTATTATTATTGTTATTGTTATTATTATTATTATTGGATTAATGAAAATGCTCTAAGAATGACTGAAGTGATGAATGCACAACTATGTGATTATACCAAATACCAATTGTACACTTTGGGTGGATTTGTTTTACATTAATATGTATCAATAAAATTGATTTGTTAAAAAACTTTTTATTGTGTGTTATTGGTAATTGTGCTTAAGCCAGCTATGTAGTAATATAAGCCTAGTTCTCATTCTATAATATAAATTCAGCTCCTCTAATAAATGCTCTTTCCATTATATTTGTAAAATTTTATGTTAAAAATGTAGGATATTCTTATGGGTAGATAACTGGACTAGGCAAAGATTTCTGAACATTGTACTCAGGATTATGGTATATAAATTTACAGGAGAAGAAATACAAAACATTCCATATATAAATACAAAGTTTTCCAATCTCATTAGGAGTCAAAGAACTGAAATTTCAATCTACCAGGAGATGTAATATTTTACCTACTAAATTGGCAAAGGGGGTAAAAAGACTACTGTTTTGGACATGATAAAGGATGCATTTATATACACACTTGATGGGATTGCACGTTGAAGAGTAATTTGTCAATATGTACTCAAAGCATTAAAAATATTTATAGTCATTGACTTGGTAGTTTTGTTGATAAAAATTCGTGTTAAAGAAGTTGGGATCCAAACCGTCTGCCTACTCAGTGTTCCCAAGCCCTGGAGTTCTCTTGGTTACATTTTCCTTTACTATTTAAATACCAAATATCCTTCCCTTCCCACGTTCTACATTGCCACTCTGCCAATATTTCTAAGGATTCTCTTCTCTAGGGGCTGTATCTGCTGGTGACCGACTTTCACTCTGCTTTCCAGCTTCCATGGAACTTTCAGATTCAGCCCTGTCACTCTTCTTTTTTTTTCTGTTTCTTTCTTTTATTTTTTATTAATGTATTTTAGCAGTTACTGGGGAACAAACCCAGGACCTCATACATGGGATGCAGGTGCTCAACCTCTGTAGCCACATCCGCTCCCCTCTATGTTTCCTTCCGCCTTTTCTAAGGTCACATGGCTACTCTCAGTGTACCCAACTTATATTGGCTATGGGGGTAGTAAGGAATTACCATACAACCCGATACAGGAGATGATGCAGAGGATAAGCCATGAGTTTCCTCCTAGTTGAGGGGCTTTCCCTGTCCCGAGAAAGCGGGAACCCCTTGGCCAAGCTTCCTCTCCACCTGGACCCCCTGGTCTGGCTTGCCATGACTTTTTCTGGCCTCTCTCTCTTTACCCTGGAAACCTTCTGTTTCCTTCTCTAGCTGAAAGCCACTAATTCTCCCCTGGAATTGTTCTTCTCTAGGCAGAGCAGCTCTCCCCCCTCAATCAGTTCTAGGCATCTGGCTAAGCCTTGCATTTAGAAAACTCAGTGAAGGGTTTTCTAAAGCAAACATCCTACCTCCTCTGAATCTCCACTTTTAGCACCAAAAAGAAAAACAAAACATATACATATATGCATGCAAGCATATGTATATCTGTTCATATGGAAAGGTAAAGATCAGAAAGGAGAGACCAATAGGAAAGCAAGAATAAATAAAGAAAAATTTAAAGAAGTATGTAATAAGAACTGAAAAACTTGATATCTGTTTTAGTTTACGATCAGCGAAGTGTTCTTGGTGGTGATCTCAGAAGAGTGAGATTCTATGCTTTTTAAGTGTTTTAAGAGAGATTTCTTCTAGGGAAGCAGATGTGGCTCAAGTGATTGCGTTCCCGCCTACCACACAGGAGGTCTGTGGTTCGATTCCCGGTGCCTCCTAAAGAAGACAGCGAGCTGGCATGACGGGCAGGCGCAGCAAGCTGACACAACAAGATGACGCAACAAGAGACACAAGAAGAAAAACAACAAGAGACACAATAACAACAAACAAAAAAGTGAGAAATGGAGGGGCTCCTGCGATTAGGTGCCTCTCTCCCACATCAGCGGTCTCCAATGTCTCCAAAAGAAACAAAGATGAACAGACACAGCAAGTGCAAACAACGAGGGGGTGGGGAGAAATAAATAAATAAAATAAATCTTTAAAAAAATATATTTCTTCAAATTTTATATGCTCTAATTATTTACACGAGTACTGTAATATTTATATCGTCAGAAAATAACTAATAATGCTATTTTTTTTTACTGTTGAAAATATTTGTAGATTTTTAAGGACCGGATTATATTTAGGCAGGCTTTCCACCTCCGTCCTCATCCTGGTGTAAAACTAGGGTGACAGCGTGTTGTTAATACATATTTTCTTTCTCTCCAGAGCAAGCCCTAGGACTTGTATACGGGTCTCTGTATCTTTCTCCCAGTGGCTGTATCATAGGATATGAACGCAAATATGCATTTCTGTGTCTAGATGTATATCCTGTATTATGCACAGCAGCAAAGCAGCAGCTCTTCAAGAATCCAACTATACAAAAGCTGCCGAGTCTGGTGGATGTCAGAGTTGCACATTGCCCCGTAATAGATACACTGCTGTGAATAACTATATACATACACAGTTTGCATTATGCAGATGTGCTCAAAACACCTGGGCCCTTCTGTCTACATTTCCAGAATGAACTCTAAGCAGCTTGGAAATAGCCAACAGGGTGGACCTAGGGTGAAGTCTTGGCATGGAGGTCACTATGGGCTGAACCCAGATGGTGAGATGGGTCATGCAGAAATAAAATGGGAGCCAAGTTGGTGGGGTACCGTCCTTCAGCAGATGATCACAACACCAGCCCACCACTGGCAGGACATGCACGTGGGGTGTCCTGGTTGACATCGGCGTCCCCCGCTTCTGCTCACGAGGTAGCACAAATCAATGCCAATCTCTGTATGTAAGATTTTACGTTCCATTATTTGTAAATGAATTATCTGGTTGGAGTAGATTCTGCAGAATCATTTTGTTCTGCTTTTAGGTCTGTTTTTTCCATCATATGGGAACATCAATAAATGGTACTTTTTAGAAGTCTCCCAAGGAGGTACACTTCAAAAGATTACAGTAGAACAAAAAAATCAAATGCTACAGTCCACTTAAGGAAGAACTAAAGAAGCAACATTTTAATGTAACTAAATTATGATTGATCTTCTATTGAGAAAAAATATTATTCATAAAGGGTAAATTCTGTAGAAGGGAAAATTCCTGTCTCTTTTTTTAACTGAAGGATCAAGAGTTTGAAGAAAGAGTAAATACTTGTCATGACAAGTATGTGAAATCTCGTTTAATGGGAGGTAATTTTTATGTATTTAAAATTTTTAAATATACTTAGAATAATTGATATTCTAAGTATAGTATTAACAGTATTAATTTCCTTTTGCCACAGAAATAAATGATCACAAATTGCATGGCTTAAAACACCAAACATTTATTATTTTACATTTCTGTAAGTCAGGAGTCTGGCTTGGGTCTCAAGGGGCTAAAATCAAGGAGTCGGCAGGGCTGTGTTCCTTTCTGGAGACTCAGACAATCTGTTTCCTTGCCTTTGCCAGCTTCTAACAGCCGCCCACATCCCTTGAATCATGGCCCTCTTCCTCCCTCTTCAAAGCCAACCAGGTGCATGTCTTTGATCCTTCTGTGAAAATCACATTGCGGCCATGGTTGGGCAAGAGTCTCTGCTTTTAGGGACCCACACGTTTGGACTGGGTCCTCCTGAGAATCAAGATAATCTCCCACCTGAAGGTCCTTAACGTCATCACATCCATAAACTCCCTTTTGCCATATAAGGTAACATTTACGTGGAGATTAGGATCTAGCCACCTTTCGAGGTCATTATTCTGCCTGCCACGCTAATTATGAAGTGTGTATTACGCAGTGCAGAACAATAACACTTAAAGTGTTTTCACAGAGATTTTCACATCTGGTTACATTTCATTTCTACTATCAGTGCCTATACAAATATGACAAAAAGGCCCTTTGAAAGTGGCACACCATCATTTTATGATGTCAAAGCAACAGAAATTAATCCTGAATGGCGGCCACTTGAGGCATAAAAGTATCCAGTCCCATTGCTGCATTAATTACCCAATGGTGCACCACTGTGGCTCGTGTAGATGGTATCTGTAAACGTAATTGTGTAAGTATGAAGCAATAATTTGTCAAAGATTCACAGCAGTAAGCAAACATTAGCATGTGAGGATCAAGTAATGGGAAATAATTTGTGATGGGAGAAATTCCACTGAAGTCTGGAAATCTAAGTGCTTTAGATTCGTAGTTTCCTTTGCCATTTGCAGAACAGCTTTTTATTACTAACTCATCTGTAAAGCTAATGAATTGTCTCCTTAAACAGTGTACTTAGTTTTATGGTTTTAAAAATTAGTATTATTAAAGCATCGCGAGTAGGAGAGGTCTTTTGAATTCCATTGCATTTGGCTAGTGAAGGTAAATTGTATAATGATTACTTTGCTGGCTTGAAATTCTGGTTCTGATACTCAAATTTACTTCTCCAGAATATTAAATAAAAAGGAGAGGCTAGTAATTAGAGTCACATGATACCACGAAAAAGGGGCTCCTTAGAAATGAAGAATATATGATATCCACATAGGAAAAGTATTTTGTTTTTTCTTTTAGTTTTTTTCCACTTTAAAAATTAAAAAAAAAATACTTTGATTACATAAATGTTACAGAGAATATACAGGGGATTCCCATATGCCCCCTCCCCACACCTCCCACATTTTCCCACATAGCAACATCTTTCTTCAGTGTGGTACATTCATTGCAATTGATAAACACATTTGGTGGCAATGCCACTAAGCATGGATTATAGTTTACAGTGTAGTTTACACTCTCTCCCATTCGACTCTGTAGGTTATGGCCGGACATATAATGGCCCCTACCTGTCGTTGTAATGTCATTCAGATGATTCCCAAGTCATGTGGGAAAAGTTTTGATGTCACTAAACGTTCTTAGTTTACTTTTTAAAAGTTGTTAATTTCTAATTATTCAAGCTCAGTGGGTATTTTGGTTACTTTCCTGGCACACATCTCCCTTTTCCTCCTTCTTAATAGGACCCCAGCTGTGCAGTCTGTGTGGCAATGCTGTCTCCCACCCAGCCCTGGCTCAGTGGCTTGGTCTAAGCCAATCAGTAATATCCCTCTCCCCTTGCCCTGGGTATTGCCAGAAGGATGGCCATGTACACCAGGGTTTCTGTATGGTGTTTTCTGGTTTGGGAAATCTTTCTCCAGAATGATATAGGGTGTGGGTGCAAGTATCGAAACCCTAAGAAAAGAGGTCACGAGGATGAGGCTTTCTCCCTAAGAAGAAAGGTGTTGCCAAGAGACTCACAAGACACTTGGAGAAAAACTGATAAACACAGGCTGAGCCTTAATTACTTCTAGAGTTTTCAAGTTATGTAAACTCCACATCCCCCATATTTTTCAAGATATAGTATGTTGTATGTTCTGATACTTGCAAGCAAATACATCCTGAATAATGCTTCAAGCCACACATAATTATGTTCTCCTTTCAAAAAATACAGGCGAATTTAAACAGACCGCCACTTTTAATCCCCAGAAGTATACAAATTAAACTGTCAAAAGCTCTAAAACCACCTCGGTTGTTGCTAAGATCTGAAAACAGCATTGGAAAATGTGCTGAATTTATTTTGTTTTCTTTTTCTTTTTTTTGTCAGAGAAGAATCATGCAGAAAATATTAAGTTCCCATATACTCCCCGTACTTTTAACACCTTGCATTAGTATGGTGCATTTGTTATAAATGATGAAAGAATATTGTGATAATTGTACTATGAACTATAAAATATGGTTTGCATTAGGGTTCCCTGTTCATGTTGTACAATCCTATGTTTCTTTAAAAAATTTTTTCCAGTAACATATATGCAACCTAAAATTTCCCCTTTTAACCGCATTCAAATATATAATTCAGTTCTGATAATTCTGTTTGCAATGTTGTGCTGCCATCACCCCCATCCATTACCAAAACGATTCCATCACCCCACACCGAAACTGTATAATTTGGCTTAATAATAATCCTTGGTTCAAGCCAATCACCGTTGCATAGCTCTCCCATTTGTTTATGTAATATATTGCTAAAATAGTGAACACCCCAAATCCACTAAGAGCTAAAACACTACCAATGCTTCACAGCAAGCCACGCTGTCCCATGGAGGAACTACTCTCCTGACATTTGTGTTGATCCCTCCCTTGCTTTTTCATATTTTGTTTGATTACATGTATTTCTGTAATTAACAGCATATTGTTTACCTTTACTAGTTTTTGAGTGTTTTTCAAAGGAGTAAAATTTTGTACAGTTTTCTGGGACTTGCATTTTTCACTCAAAGCAATTGCTCTAATTCATACACATTGTGACAAGTAACTACTTTTTAATTTTCACTATTGCATAATATTCTACTGTACAAACATACCGCAATTTATTTATATATTTTTCTATTGCTGGGCATTTTGTAATTGTTTCCAGGATTCTGCTATTATAAACCCTTTTCCTATGTATATTCTGTTTTTTCCACTTTTTTATTTTTTAAAAGATACTTTGATTACATAAATGTTATGGAGAATATATAGGGGATTCCCATATGCCCTGCTCCCCACACCTCCCACATTTTCCCACATTAGCAACATCTTTCATCAGCGAGGTACATGTATATCCTTAACCATGTATCCTGAAGCACTAATAGAAAATTTTCTCTTTGGTCTGCATCAAGGAATAAAATTGCAGAGTCATAGATAATTTACATGTCCAACAACAAGTATAAGATATCCTATTGATCTATATCATATTGGCACGTGGAATAATCAAACTCTTAATATTTACTAATCAAATACCACATCTAATTTTTTATCTTCATATATATTTTCCAGATGATAAGATTAAACATCTTTCCTTACTATTGGCTATATAAATTCCCTCTTCTGGAAATAACTGTTCATGTTTTTGTCAATTTTCCAAATATTATTTTAATGATTGAATTTCTTCATCTTTACTTTAATGGCTTATCAATTTTAAAGCCTTATTTATCAAATCTTTTCTTAATATAAGTCATAAAATACTGAACTATATTTTTTCTAAAATTAGTTAATGTTCTTCTGACATTTATGTCCTATATCACCCAGAATTCAGTTTTTGCATTGTGTGATAGAATAATGATGTTAATCTTTACTTAAAATTGTCCACACAGAAAACCAAATTTCTGGGTTCTATCCCTAGCAATCTGCCATGACACCACTATTATATATCAACGTTTTATTTACCCATGACTTTCTTTCTGGGCTTTTTATTCTATTGCTTAATTATCCTTCCCTATCCCACACTACACCATCTTAATTATTATAGTTTTATCATTAATCTTGATATCTGAAGGAAGGGAGGATTCCACCCCCACCCTCATATGGTTATTTTGAGTTCTTTTCATTTCCATAAAAATTTTAGAATGAACGTGTCAGTATGAGAAATTTTGTTGAGCTTTTGTTTGGGATTACATTGAATCTATAGATCGGTCTGGGGAGAATTAATATCTTTCAGATAATGAGTTTATTATCCATGGATATGGTCTATCTCTTCACTTATTTAGAAGAGGTATTATTACCGCTTTTCCCAGTTTCTAAAGTTAATTCTCTGTGTTTTTTTTTTTCTCTTAAATTGCCTTAAAACAGTGTTTCTCAAATTTGGCTATATATCTGAATCCCTTGAGAAGCTCAAAAAGTGCTGGTGCCTGAGCCCCAACATCAGAATAATTCAGTCAGCGTCTCTGGAGGTGGGGCCCTGGAACTGGTATTTTAAAATCTCCCCCTAATGATTCTAATTTGTAGTCCAGAGTGAGAACCACTCTTTAAAGTAGTTCTAATTAGTAAATTATCCGTTTGTATTCACTAAAGCCAGATGTTTGTGTGATCCTAATCAAGTTTCTGTGGAACAGCTGAAAGAGGAACTCCTACAGGGAGAGAAGCTGCCACTGGTTAGTGCAGCTGAGACAAGTAGCCTCTTCCTCTAAAGCCCACATTAGTTCTGGAGGAAGGATTAATGCATCCACTACTTTCCATACACGACACAGAAGAATTTCCAAAGGTGGCATTTCAAATAAGTGAAGGCATGTGTTTAACATTTTAGGATGGGGAAATTTCTTTCTTAAATATAAAATTGAAGGAATTAATTAAAGGAAACTATTGATAACTTTGGCTCTAATAAAACAAGGAGGAAATTATTTTATATGGAAAGGTATTATAGTTTACATTGATATGTACAACAAAGAAACAGCAGCTTAATGTACAAATAACTCTTTCACATCTTTACGAAACTGATGAACACTCCAAAGTGGGCAAACTGTATGAGTAGAGAAAAGAACTATAAATAATCGATGGTAGATGGATATCTAGATAGATATCACTATATCAACGAAATGCATGTTAAAATAAGATGTGCTTCATTTATGATAATACTCTGTGCTAATACGGGTATATGGATAGGACAGTTTTTAAACTCAGATCATGAGAATATACATTGATATAACCTCTTCAAACAAAAGTATAAAAATCTTCCCAGTCTTGAAATTCATTAGAGAAAATAATTAAGGATTATATACAAAGATGTTTACTGCAACAGTACTTTCAGCAAAAAAAATGGAAAATCAACTTAAACATATGTTAACAGAGCATAAAAAAGTTTTTTGTGGCACATCCAGGTAGTAGATTTTGTTTTCTCGAGTTTTCCTGCATCTGAATCAACATCCCGTGTTTGAGAAATTTCCCAGCTTATAAGTCTTGCTGGGAAGCAGCTTGCTTCCCTTGCTACAGAAAATGAAAAGGTAACATACTCACTTCCCTAGGCCCCCTTTCTGGTGGCCTGTGCCCTGGCTCAGCCAATAAGATGCATCAACCCTAGAATGTGAATTGGGAACTAGTTACACAAAAAAGCGTGGACAGTAAAAACATTCTTTCTGGCAGAGGTGGAAGGGGACGCTGTCAGCGCCATCCGGTTTCCATGGCAGTAGTGGCCGTGGGACTGGGTTAGCAGCTATAGCGTTCTGAATTAAGAGGCAGAAGCAGCAATGTCTTCATCAGACTAGTCCTTTGGCCTTTCTTCGTCCAAGCCACTTTATGAGCCTGGAACTGCAGGCCTTCCAGCAATTTTATGAGATACCAATATCTCTCAATAAATTTCCTCTCTCCTTAAACCAAAGTCAATTTCTATGGCTTTGCAAGCAACAACCCTGACTGATATATTTCATGCGATAGAATACTATATTGCCATTAAAAATAAGTTTTTTAAAAAGAATTTTAATGGCATGAAAAATATGTATGAGATATACTAACGAAAAAGCAGGTTACAATATAATATATATACTATGATCTCAATTTTATTTATAAGCTGTACAGGTCTAACCATAGACAAAGATTGGATGGGAATAAATCAAGCATTTCTAGTGATTATCTCTGGGTAGAGAGATTAGAATTGACTTGTGTTTTCTTCTTTAGACCTGCCTCCATTTTATAAATATTCCACAAATGTTACTTTTATAATCGCATGACCTGGGCAAAGAGAGACTCAGCTCAGCATGCCCTTTTGGAATTAACCTTGTTTCCAGGAGGTTGGGCTAGCTATGTCTCTCTGTGCTTCCAGGTAGATTTTTATGACGCTCTTGGTGGTCTTTAGCATGATCTAATGTTGTCTTCAGCTGTCTGTAAGAGTTCACTTGTCTGTCTGTCCTACAGAAGTTTAAGTTCTTTGACTATATCTTATATCCCTATATTAGCAGTCAGGCACTGTATCTGGCATAAAGCAGAGGTACACCAAATATTTGTTAAATGAAAGAATAAAGACTCTCTAATATAATGTGATAGTTTTTTTTAAGTGTGTTAAAGCTATTTTGTTGAATTTTTCTGATGGCCACAAATCTAATACAGTAATCTTAAGCTTTTATTTCATTGAATCATTTGATTATTTAACTAGAGTTGGGAAAATTAAGATCATTATTTTAGATTAGAGTTTCCCCGTCTATAAGGTAGGCATACTAAAAATACTTTCCTCTCATAATGGTGAGAATTGAATAAAGGGAGGCAGATAAACTATTTAATAGGTTGCCTGGTACATTAATTAAGTCATTTATTAATATTATCACCAATCATTAAATCAGAATCATAGAACAAGTTAGATTTCATTTTGTATTCAGTTCTGATGTCAGATGCTAGATCAGTTCCAGGCCAAGGCCAAGTTTCAAGGCAGCGTTCTCTGTGATGGAGAACAATTGGGAGCCTCATTTAATGGACTGAAATTCTATTCAACCTTAACACCAGATCCTACTCCAGCTTAAAGCACTTTGTTCAGATTTGCCATGGAGGGGAGGGGCTAGAAGCCATTAATTTTAGTGGTGGCACATTAGACTTGTGCTCATCGAAGTGCCCGTCTGCAGTGAGATAAGTAGCTCATACAAAAATGTGAGTCAACACACTTCTTTTTTTTTTTTTAAGATTTATTT
>PVKH010038762.1:0-11266 GCA_004027955.1 Chaetophractus vellerosus | reverse complement strand
GCTACATGTCTCTGTCTAAATAGATGCAGATGTGAAGATAGTACCTTCTCACGTAATCTCCCTTCTCCCTCTATGTTCTTCATCTTGATGAAAGGAATATTCACCCACCCAGTCGCCCAAATCCGGTAATACTTTTCTTCTCCCTAGCCCTTAACTTCTTAATCTAATTGGTGACAAAAATTATATATCCTTTTCATCTTCATATTTCTACTACCGCTTCATGATACCAACTCCACTGCCTTAGTTCAGACCAAACAGCTCTCTCTCAGATTTTGGATTACTGAAAAAGCAGAATAAGAAGTTTCCCTGCCTTCAGTGATGCCTTCCTCCATTCCATTTCTCCTAACTAGAAGTGAGGTGAATAGACATTCTTCAAAGACTCCCCATTACTAAGGCTAAAAGCCAAACTGCTTAACATGGCATAGACAGCTCTTTCTCATTTCTCTTCTCTCTACTCACAGTCTAGAAGACATACTCATTTCCCTTCCAACTTGAAGATGATGCCTCTTCCCCAAAATGATATGGCTTTGTCCCTAACACTTTGTAATATATAGTTTCTATATAAAGTATAATTTCTATATAAAGTATAAAGAGAAAATTAAGAAAAATGGCAATGAATGAGTTCAGAAGTGGTAAACACTATTAAAATCTAAAAATGCTTGAAATTTCCTTCAGAATCCATGATGGCAGTACAAAGATATTTATAAAGAGCATCTATGCAAAAAATTCTAAAATAAGATATCCAAAGGTGGTTATTCCTTTTGTAGTTTTGCATTTATTGACAGAATTGTGGGTGAAAATATATCCTCAGTGTCTACGACATGACAAGCCCTTGTTATGTCCATATACCTCTAGAGTCACGTGACCCCAACCTCCAATTATTATAAAATCTTTGAAAATGAGGTACTGTGTTTATATTCTAAAACAAACTCTTCCAAGTGCTAAGTGCTTTCTAGAGTGTTATGATTTGTTTCAGGGTAATGGTGACAGCAAGAAAAAATCTGTTCATTTGTTTTTGCCCACCAGTTGAAAGCAAAGTGAATATCAGCCAACATAATTCTGTTGACACTCTTCTTAAATATGCTCCTCCAACACAAAGCAGGATTTCATATTTGCAGAAAATATTTATCCCAAGCTGCAAGCAATATTATTCTGGCTCTTTGTTCCATATCACTAAATCACCATATTTAGGTAGGTTGCTAATGTAAAGTCAGGTGTCTTTCAACACATGGTAAGAATGAGGAATGTCATGGAGAGTATTATAAATTCTTAGAAGAGCTGGATTTGATTTAATCAATCTGTAATGGATGTCAGTGGGATAGCAGCATAGTCTGCATTTGCCAACATTTGCCCAAGCAGTTGGGAGATTCACATTTGCCCCCGGGCTAACTTGGTTGGTTAGCATGGATCCATGGCAGTGTGGTCTAGTCAAATTCTTTAAAACAAGCTGAGGGAAGTGGGCACACGGTTACAGGCTCCACATTCCCTTGAATGCCAAGTGGAAAATATGAAGACATTCCGTTGTCTGAACTGTGATCGTGTCCTGTGACTGATGGTTTTCAAAGTCAAATCACAACTTTCCTCTTAAATGATTTTTAATTAAAAATAAATGTTTGGCCTTTGAATTTTAGTGGCAAATATATCATATGTGTAAAAGACATGAAACAGGCAGCAAAGCCCAATGAGAAAAGGTGGTGGCAGTAGTGAGAGTGGCAGCTGCTGCTGCGGCTATTTCTTCTCCTCCTCCTCCTCCTCCTCCCTCTTCTTTCCCTCCTCTCTTCCTCCTTTTTGATTTTAATGATCTCATTTATTCTTTTATAAGCATTCATTACTTACATACACAGCTTAGTCCTCAGTGGGCTAGGCAATAGGATTGCAAATATAAAGATACCACCTCTCTTCTCAAGTGGGTTTCAATCTCTTGGGAGAGACACACAAACTAAGTTACAGTGGGATATAACAAGTGCTTTAGTAGTAATATGAATAAATGCTGTTGAAAAACAAAAAAAAGACATGACTTTAAGTTCTTGGAGTTGAAGTGATTGTCAGAGAGAAGAGCTCTTTGGCTGGATCTTAATAGGTGAAGAGAAGTTTTCCTGAAAGAAGAGGTTGCCTTCTGTGCGCGTGCAAGGACCCCACGTGCTAAATGGACTAATGGGCCTTTTGGCTTCTGTTGCTCAGAGGAGGAGGATGAGGGTATTGGCGAAGGGTGAAGCATGAGGGGACCTTCCTACTGGGTCAGAGGAAAACACGATTTCATCTTAATTTGGGGAGGTTTACAAATATCTCCCATCACAGACTTCAAGCTTGGGGTGTGCTTGCAAACATTTCAAGACACTGAAAAGGTTTTGCCTCGTTTAATGGTTAGAATTAGGTAATAGCAGTTAGGAATCTAAGGATAATGAGATAATAAGTGACTGAAAGCATTTTCCCATCATCCTTTGTTCTGTGTATTCTCCATACCATTTAAGTTATCCATCTTTTTCTTTTTAAAATCCCAGTCTTTCACCTGAAAGATTTTATTGTGTAAGAAGTTCCACAGGTCAGTAAATTTAGAGGAAAATGAGTATTTGGTCCAAAAAAGGGAAAATAATCAAGATTTTAGGCCTTTTATTTTTTTCTTTTGTAATTGTGTAAAAAATGGGGAAAAAACATTAAAAGCAAAATTTTAATGTGTGAAGACATTTTTGCTATAATCATTAGTTTTAGAGGCATTGCTGGTTTAGCGTGTGGGCAGAGACTCTTTCTTTCTTCAAGTAGCTTCTATTTTTATCATGAATTCCCTTTCAATCAACTGTAGGGATTTTAAAGAAATTCCTACAACTTAATGGGGGAAAAAAACCATGTGGATGAAACCTGAAGAATTCCAGATGCAAAGACAGAGAATATTCCATCATTATCTTGGAGGATTTGATACTACTGCATGGTCAGTCTTTCACAGACAAGAATAGAAGCTAAAGCCATAGAGTTATCATGATGAAGGAAAATCTGAACAAGGACTACAAGACAGGAACCCTTATCCCGTTACTTCCAGCCAAGATTACCAATATATGATGAGAAGTCACATTTAATAGGCTGCAGCTAGACCTGCACATTTCTTACACTTCATTTTACGTATGGGCACAAAGGCTGATGGTGTAATGTTTAGCTGCACTTTTCTTGGTTGCAGGGGCTCTCCATAAATATTTATGGAATGAATGAATAAATCACTGTTTATCCCATAAGGTAGTTTTTCCACCATACTGATCCTTTATTGGTGACTATAAATTCCAAGTTAAAAGATTCCTTTCTGCTCCTAAGTAAAAATCCTAGAAATGAAAGAACGTAACAAACACACACGCAGCTAGTGTTGAGAGATTCCATCATCTACACCATGGAGAGTGGTACCAGAGCAGGGGCAATTTCAGTTTGGGAGAAGCTTCTCTGTAGGCTAGCTGCCCGTTCCTGCCGTTTCTGCCTTGCTATAAATACAGCGTAAAGGGACAAAAAATATTACTCTCTGGGTTTGTGAAAGTCTCATGTTGGATGTGATTGATACCTGTTTCAGTGAGGAAAGAGTTTATCTGAGAGCCAAACAGCTGTTGTGGGCCATATATTGGTGATGATTCCTGTGACAAAACCTGCATGTGTTCTTCAGCTTTATTAATCACTGCTAGAGACTTTCTTCAAGGACTGGGCCATGTTAAAGAACGAAGAGAGGTATTCTGAGCAGTTTTAGAGGAAAGGGGAGAATTGAAAAGCTTTTAATGCTCTGCGAATACTACCAGAAGATAAGTTAAATTTTACAGTAGTCACCGAGAGAGTCCAGGTAACCAAAATCTAAAATAATCAAATCTCATTGTCGTATCTACCATTATTCATATGATTGATCTAGGGCTACTGAGTGGATGGAATGGCGACTCCCCCCTGCTCCCAAAAAAATATGTCCACAGCCTAACCCCTGGAAGCTGTGGTTGTGGCCTTATTTGGAAAAAGGGTCTTTGAAGTTTTAATTATATTAAGGATCTTGAGATGAGATCATCTTGGATTATCTGGGTGGGTCCTAAATACAATGACAGTTGTCATTAAAAGAGACAGAAGAGAAGAGAAGAAGGCCACATGAAGACAGAGGGAGATTTGAGTTATGAGCCACAAGCCAAGAAACACCAAGGAATCCAAGAAAGGCCTGCAGCCCTCAGATGCTGGAAGAGGAGAGGAAGGATTAGCCCCGAGAGACTCTGAAGGGCGTGTAGGCCTGCCCACACCTTGACTCCAGCCTTCTAGCTTCCAGAACGTGAGAGAAGGAACTCCTGTTGTGTAAAGCCACCATGTTTGTGGTACTTTGTTATAGCAGCTGTAGGAAACTAAGACAGGCTAGAAATAACTTTTCATTCTGTCTCAGGTAGACTACAAATTGAATTTAGAACAATTTTGCCGTTAAATGTATCTAATAATTTTTCCATTTATTTGAATATTGGTAAATCATATACATGTAACTCATATATTCAAAAAGAGATTTCATTTCTATTATTTAAGCAACAGTATGCTAGATGCTAGGGGCACAAATAAATTAAGCTTAAAATCTAGGGTATTAGAATTGGAATTCTTTTTTTGTTTTAACTTAGCATTCTGACCCATTTGGCTAAGATAACAGTTCATAGCCAACATGTAAAATAGTGGAGAAAAGGGACATTAGGAAGGATGACAGGATAATAAAAGGTCTTCAAACGCTTATAGCGATAGAAGCAACTTATTTTTTTTACCAAAAAAAAAAAAAAGTCTGCTTTTTCATTTTTCATCAAATTGAAAGCCTGCTACTAGAATACTGTATGTCAGAACTCTTGCAAGAAATAACCACAGCTACATGGTGGTAAGGAAAATTCAAGATTCAAGGCATCTGAAATAATAAACTCAAGTTAATCGTTCCTTCTCCTCTTAATACCGCCTGTTAACATTTTACAATTGGGAGGTTTTCCATCTGTGCCTTCGCTTGAATTGTGCAAATATCTTTTATTCTTCTATCTGCTGTGCTGACACACTCACAACTGAAGAGATGTTAGCTCAGTCATACACTTGTAGTTGTAGATGCTTTATAACCCATGTTCACAGTTTTCCACCTGTACTTCAGACTGCTTCACTCGTTCTTATCGTGGTAGAACATACACCCCTGCCCACCCACTCACACGCACACACAAGTACGAGGTTGATGATCGTTGTGAAATATTCAGGGAAGTCGTATATGTAAAGACTCTCATATCAATAAATGGGGGAAAAAAATCAAATATTGGAATTGTCCTGCATGACATTGCAATGACAGATACAGGCCATTATCCATTCTGTCAAAGCCTATAAAATTGTGTGATGCAAACTATAATGTAAACTGGAGTCCATGGTTGGTAGCAATGCTTCAGTATGTGTTCATCAAGCCTAACAAATGTACCACGGTAATGAAAGATGTTAATGGGGGAAAGTGTGGGAGGCGGAGGGGTATACAGGAATCCCCTATATTTTTGATGTAACATTTATGTAATCTAAAGCTTCTTTAAAAATAAATTTTTAAAAAAATGAAATATACTAATTTGGAAAATGGTTGGTTGCTATCTTTCCAAAGAAGTGTTATGTGCAGACTTCCCTCTCACGTGGTTATTAGACACCAAGACTGCAATGCTGTGCGACTCCGGAGGGCGCCATTCCCACCATAAACCTGTGAGGGCTGTGCTCCCTGAGTGCAGAGGCCCTGGGGTAGAGACTTCATGGGAGCCCTTGCCTGGTAACCCTGTCGCTAACTGACGAATATGTAGAGTTTGTATGTGCAAGACAACGACAGGCCCGTGGGAGGTCCCTCGGAGCCTTAGTGAGCTTGTGGTTCGTACAAACATGAGGATCTAGGAAATCTTCTCACTAATTGTTGAGAAGAACTGGAAGCGTTATAATAAAGAGAGAGAATTGCTTTCCTGTTAAGTAGAAGAACCTCAGGTATAAAGCAGGCTTGTTTTGTTTTTGTCTTCTATTTTGTTTTGGTCGTAAAGTAAATAAATACCACATTTATAGTTCCTCTGGTCAAATAAGTTTCCATCTATTTGAATAAGGTATGTTAAAGTCAGCCAGGATGCAAATGTAGGAAATATCCATGACTACCTGTAAAACCCATATGAAAAAGTCTAGCTATTTTTGACCAATTTTCAGTGAAAACAGAAACACTGATAATTCAATTAAAATGAGAGATATACTTACTGCTATATATATAGTAAGTAAATATATATACTCTACTTACTGCTATGTATCAGTAACTATTTGCCTAGTCATGACCTTCTTTAAATAAGGGAATATTTGCAAAATCATCTATATTTCCTTTATTATTCGGCCTTCACATTCATATTTGTTTGAAAATCATATTGGTCTTGGACCCCTGTTAGACCAAACTCATAAAAGTGGAATGGAACTGGGCAGGCATCAGAATGTTTGTTTTATGCATATTGAACATTTTAAATTGGGAGCTTGGAGAAGAAAGTAAACCGTTGGAGTACCTAGGAAAGTCAAATGCTCGGACACAGGAGAGAGAGACCAAAAGGTGAGTTTAAAAGAAAGGGAGGGTAAGCAGATGTTTTGCAGGGTGCTTACTTTGTTTTGGTATAAGAAAATTGTATCAATCATTTGATTATTCATACAATGATATCATTTACCTTTATAGTAATTGACATGATTAGAAGAACTTGGGGCTGGAAAACAAATGCTGGTTTATATTTCTATGCCAACAAATACTAGTGTGTAGTTTAGGAAAAAGGCAGTTTCTGTAGCTCAACCGATGCTGAAAAATAAGCCTGTGAAAGGTTTTATGTTTTTCTTCCAGCTTCTGAGGAAGAGTGACTGAAAGGACTGCGACCGTTTCCTGCACTGTGACTTGGAGATAATGGGAGTGTCCGCCCCTGGGCCGGTGTGGGAACTAATTAATGCAGTCTAGAGCAGGAAGCATAATTTCCTCGGAAGCCGGAGTTCTTCACTCGGTTTCCAATGGCAAACTCAGAAGCATCGGAAACAAAGATAAGGCTGAAAAGATTATGTATTTGAAATCCGTGGTTTTTCTGAGTAATTTCATCATGAGAAATAAGCAGATGAATGCTGAGCAGATTCATTGCTAATAATGGGCAAGAGTTTTGCAGCTAATTACGTTTGTGGATGACTTTTGTTAAAACAACTCATTGGAGAACTCAGACACATTTGCCTTAGGTGGCCTCAAAGCCAGTGGTCTTACTCATGCATCCCCTTCCCCTGTGCAGTCTTCAGGCCCAAACTGAGCTACTGAAGAACCAACACTTAGAACCAAGTGGAAAATCACCTTTGGTCATTCCAGAGTGTAGCTCATGCTTCCAACTCTCCTCTCTCTCATTATTACTACTCTTTGAGATGAGATAGCAAAAGGTTCATGGTGGGTGGTACAGGTGCTCCCAAACCTAAGAAAATCCAAATGTTCAAAGGCAATAGCTAGTCATGTCAGTGGAACATCCGTGCGGTTCGTTCAGCAGAAGATAAGCCGTTTCTATGCTTGAATAGGTTTGCAGCTGATTGAATCTGTGGCACTCCGGATCTCTTCCTGGGGAATGTGCTCATTTCATATAGCTATTTTAGGATGGCGGCGTGTTCGCACACACGCACACGCGTGTGCGTGAGGACGTTCAACGTGCCCGTCCCATTTCTCCAGGATTCTTCAGTAACGCATTTTCTGGCGAGCTTTATTTCTAAGCTTCCTGTGAATATCTGCAGTTTTCAAGGTGGAAATGTTTCCTCCTGGCTTGGTTTTAACAAGCTGGGTAGTGCACAGTGACCGGGATTAAGGGAGACAATGTGACCACACGCCAATTTCCTCCCTTGCAAACCTTTTATATCACTTATCAGAATTTTAATTCCATCTGCTAAGTAATGCAGCTCCCCAGAGTAGAGCTTCTACGTGCAGCCACAGGTTAGAGTTGTCAGCTGCTTTTTCATTACATTGCTCACTGCAGTTTCCGTCAGCTTCTCTGGTGATGGGGCAAGGAATGTTTGAGTAAGTGGGTTAATTATTTTATTTATTTTTAATAGGAAAAGAAAGCCATGGGTTTTAAAGGCTATTTACCCATCGCTGGAGAACGACATCCTTATGATACTGAGACTCAAATGTCCTCAAGCTATCAATTGACATAATATTTTAGAACAGTCCCTGGTCCTTTCCACTAGACTATTTTAGAATGCTTTAAGTTAGGGCATTTAAAGATCATTCCTGGCAGGGAGACGTTCTTTCCTTAGCCTAGCTGGAGTACTCACTGGCAGGCAGCAGAGACAGGCTGAGTTAATGTCAATTTCTTTACTTTTTATAAATGCCACCTGTGTTACCAGCATTGATTCGAAGGTGATGTAATTTTCTTGCAAATCCATTAGTTTTATAGGTTTTTGGCAAGCCCCACTGCTGTGTTGATTAGATATAGTAACTGTGTCTATTTAAACAGGGTTTTAAATGCTTGGCTTGCCTCTCTGTCTTGGCTGGATAACAAGACATACAGTAGACGCTTTAACTTAAGGGTGTGCAAAGCAGTGATTTGACACATAGCTTAGTGTTTAGCCATTTGTGATAATAAGCACTTTAATTGTGGAGTTAATTGCAAGTACCTGCAAGACATACCTTTAAGTGATCCTGACAAATAAGATACAACTCTCCACCCCTTTCGTGAGGCTTTATTCTAACAGTTTCTCAAACTGCAGCCCCCAGAACAGCAACCTCAACGTCATCTGGAAGCAGTTAGAAATGCAGATTCTAGGGCCAGCCCCAGATCTACTGCATCAGAAACTCTGGGTTGGGGCCCAAAAAGCTGCCTTAACAGCCCGGTCCCGGGGAGTTCCCTGCGTGCTAGTTTGAGAATCACTGTTGTAAGAGCCGCCCTGACACACAGGTACTGCTCTATTTTGCTGCTGAACAATTTCATTTCAATTTCATGTGAACCACATTGAAATTACCCTTAGTGAATTAACCTTCTATATTCAAATTAGCTATGCTGGCACATCATTGAATAATTGTTTTAAATGGCTGTATCAGTTTTTAAAAAAATATTTATCTTTACGATAGAGCTTGGTTTATTATAAATGTGTTCGGATTGAGGTTTGGGGTGAGGGGAAGCAGCTAATCTTTATTTTCCTTATCTCTCCTTGCCTCCTCTTTTTCATTATCTAAAGAAGTTAATATCGCATGCTCTATTAAACAAGATGCAGCTTTTATTATCTTTTATCTGTTCCTAAATCCCTTCTGTAAATGCTACTTGATTACTCTTGCGTGTTGAGATAGACATTTAGAATAATCAAAATATCAGGAAAGTGAGATGCTTGGTTAATTCACAGCAGTGTGACTCCCTTGCAACATACAAATGGGTTGAGACTGACACAAACATAAGGGCTATTGGATGAGCCAAGATGATGTTTAGAGGAAGGTATAAGGTGAGAGACTTGCTGCCAACAAATAAACAAAATGGGTTTGAATATATTTTTCCAACAAAGAACTGTTAAATTTCCCGAGGGATAAGCAGAGCCCTGATAACTGAGAGATCTGAAAATCATTGCAATTTTATCTTTTACTTGTACATTAATTTATTCCTTCATCACATATGAATTGAGAAGTTTTTATATGTCCTATTAGTTGCCTCATTTTATCTGTTTCCAGAATTCCCTTCCCTGCATAGTCTCAGATTAGCACAGGCCACATGGCAAGAGACATTTTGCATGAAATTTGGAACACAGATGTGAAGCACAGCTGTGGGGCTAGGAGCTATGAGTCCCAGGAAAATATGTTCTTAAATTTAATCCATTCCTGTGTGTGCGAACTCTCAGTTAAGGTATGGCCCAGGAAGGGTTTTAATCAGGATGAGTCTTAATCCTTATTATTACTGGAGTCCTTTATAAACAGAATGAAATTCAGACACACGGAGAGAAAGCCACAGACTTCTCTGGGAGCAGCCAGAAGCTGGAAGTCAATAGAACCCAGAGGAGAGACCAGGAGAGGCTGCCATGTGCATTGCCATGTGACAGAAAAGCCAAGGACAGAAGGATTGCGGGCGTTTAGGCCCAGAATGCCAGAGTATTTTGGAAGAAAGCATCGCCTTGGTGACGCATCCAGTTTGGACTTGTCTTAGCCTCAAAACCGTGAGCCAATAAATTCCCATTGTTTAAGCCAACCCATTGCTTGGTGGGTCTTTGTTTTAGCAGCCAGGAAAGTAAACAATAGCCAGTTTTTTTCCTAGAGCATTGTCTCACTCATCTGCTGCTCAGCTTGTTGGAATGAAGCATCAGCAGGGCTCACCGTGCCTCCAGCTCCTGCCAGTCTCCTACTTCAGCTTCAGCTTCTGGGACCACGTGTGGGTTTACCTTCATTACAAAAGCTGCCAGTTTCTCCTGCCAGACCCCCTATTATCACAGGTCGTTTCTTGGAGGTGTTTAGAGATCAAGGCAGGTCCAAGCCTCCGTGTGGGTTCCAGCTGGCCCTTGCAGTTCCCAGTCCCTCCTTGCCCAGTCCTCCTCTCCCAACTTCGCACCCATTTTTCTGCCCTGCTGACAGTGGGCCCAGTTCCAGACACAGACACAGCAGCCTCACACAGACTCTTCAACCAGCTCCCACTTTTCATATCTCTGTACTAACCACACTTAGATTTGTTAGATACCATTCCTAGTGGTTCTGCTTCTCTGGTCGATCCATGATACAGAATTTGGTCCTGGAAGTGGTTCCCAAGGAACTGAACCTTAAAGAGACTTTCTTCAAACTGGTTATGAATTACCTGGATTTGATATCTGCTTTGCTTAGCTTTGAAGGCATCACTCACCCTATTTCCAATGTAAAGGGGCTACAGCATGCAGAGGCAAAATATTTACTTATCACTCATAAACACTTTTAACCAACTACATTAAAAGGCATGCCATTAGTGACCAAGCCTGTGGTTGCAAATGACCCCTAAAATTTCTGAAATTTACAAGCCACCCAGGTACATTTTTTATTTCTCTTGCATGGAGGCACCTGTAGGTCAGTGATGGCTCTGTCCCACGTGCCTTCTCATCTTGCAACTCAGACAGAAGGGGCCGTGCTGATCTGGGTGCTGCCATTCTCGTGGCAGAAGAGATGACCAAAAAGGGTCTAGTCTCAGACGTGCCATTTGTCACATACATTCACATTCCACTGGGCAAACATGTCACATGACCAAACCTGAATTCTATGGGACAGGAATATATCATCTCCTTCCTGGGAAGGGGAAATGAATAATGGTCAACAACAATAACC
>PVKH010038761.1:0-11223 GCA_004027955.1 Chaetophractus vellerosus | reverse complement strand
TGTCACTTCCTGAGTGAAGCAGTAAGAGGTGGGTATGCCTTCCCCACGGTCTCTTTCCCCACCCTCCTAATTGGAAAGGACTCTTAGGACATAAAGTAAATATCCACAAGGAAAAGAAGCCCGGGTCCCTGAATGACCACATGCAGACCTGCCTGAACAGACTGTCTACACTGGCCTTGAACAAGAAATCATTTGTGATTGTTAAGCCACTGAGAATGTGGGGTGTTTTTGGTTACAGCATTTAGCTTTGCTGGCTAATGAAATTTAGGTCTTAGATGTGGAGAAATTGAACCTTGAGTTTGCAGAATCTCCGTATATTAAGGTTAAAGGATATTTAAGTGTCTGTTGAGAAGGATGACGGAGGCTAAAGAAGGACATTAGCTTCTGTAAAGCTGTCTTACCTTTCTCTTAATTTCTCACTTTTTCAGGTGCTCTAATGCCTTGCATCAAGAGGAAAAACATGTACTCAGAAGTAAACTTTATTTTGATTTTAAGTATAAATACTAGCCTTTTGGGGGGAAATTACTAGTTCTTATCCCAGATCATGTAACCAAACCATAGAGTGTTATTTATGTATTTATTTGCTCATTATTCATTAATTCATTCATTTACAAATTGGGGGTCGGGCATTGCCAATAGGCAGGGAGACATTGTTCAACAAAAGAGTGAAAGGATATTTTTGTTTAAATTAAAGCAACACTGTGACATTGTGAACAATGAGTTAGCATGAAACTGGCAAAGCAAAACTACTCACTTGATCAAAGACTTGAATTGCCATGTCCAAAGCAGAGCTTTCTCAGGACTTTAAAGTATGGCCAATATAATCAAAGTAAAACAATTCAGGTGTGACAACAGGATGCCTGTCCAACTCTACGAAATGATTTCCAGTGGCTCTGAATAACTAGACATCATCACTGTCCTTCACTGTTCCAAAAACGCAATTCCCAGTATGTTCTGTATCATGTGAATCTCATGTTCTGTTTCATGTGATACCTATAAGTTGTTCTGTCCAAATTCCAATTCCAGCTTTTTACAAGTTCTGCTGTGATCTATGGTTCATTCTGCTAAGTCTTTTCCATAATCCCTCCATTCCATATTATATATACACCTTCAGTGCTTCCTTCCCTCCCTCACATCCTAACACCTTCATTTAATCACCTCTTAATCATTTGCCTGAAAAGTAAACCCTCCAGTCACTTATTGTTTCCTTCCAGATGCTGCTGTTGAATTACTCCCCGTGGGCTTCACCTAACATTCCATCCATGTTCACTTGGCTGTGCAGACTGTGACTCCAGCGCTCCAAAGCTTTTAAGCTCTTTCTTTCCAAGAAAACTCATAGCTAACACCATTATTTCCTCACAAAAACAGCTAACATCTGCAGTCTGTACTTCAAAACAAAGGGAAAAAAATTGCAGTGTTCTGCTAACGTGGATGCAGCCCTTATCAGTCATTTTAGGCAATAAATCAATGTTCCTCTTTTCAATTCCTATAAAAATAAACCACAGTGGCAGACTTTCAATTTCCCATCAGAGAAATAGTTAACAAACAGGTTACATACAATGACTAATTTAGTCTTTATGCCTTCCAGCAAAATAAACCATATCTCAACTTGGAAAACCAATCTCTAACAAAATTCATTCAGGTTGCTCAAAGTTTAATGTTATTCTGCATATCAATAGTTCACTTAAGCAACATTATTTAATTTAGTCAATAATCTGTAATATCCAACAAGCTGCTTATTCCAAACTAATAGTGGATAGTGTTTATCAAATGATTTATTCCCAGAAGACTCTCATATTAACAACTATGGATATAATTAAACTATATTACTTTATAAAATTTTTAAAACTTTAATCTTGTTTGCCTCACAATCTCAGTTAATGTAAGCTCCTATTTATAAATCGGGAAATGAAGCCCCTTCAGTATAAGATTCAAAGAAAACACAAGCCTCCTAAGTCCCAGCTGTTTCCTGTATAAATCATAATAGCCTTTAGTCATGGATTATTCCTATAGATCAGTGGTTCTCAAACTTTAACGTGCATGAGAATCCCCTGTAGAGCTTATTAAAACATGGCTTCCTGGGACCATCTCCAGAGATTATGATTCATTAGGTCATGTTGGGATCCATGAGTCTGCATTTCTAACCAGCTCAAAGATGATACTGACACTGCTGATTTGAGGACCACAATTTGAGAACCACAGCTCCAGCGTAAGCCAATTAAAAACAATCGATATTCTTCTGAAGTAACAGACGATCACCACAATAAATTTATAACCACAATAAAATCCCTCTATCAATATAACATAAAATAGATAAAAATTCCATTTTTCATATCACATGAGTTCTAATTCCATAGCTTGAATAGCACTTTCTAACTCCTTTCTTTCAAACACCACTATTTTATTTCTAGGTGGAAAAGATTCATCATTGCTCACTTGGATCACTCTAAGAAGGCCTTCTCAACATACATTAGACTAAACTGATGAAATTTTAAACCATAACTCCAGATTCTCAAACAATTCCATAAAATCTCTTTACAGTGTTCATAAGCCATTACAACATTTTTCTATCCCTCTTTAAACTTTCAGGAGTATTTTGGAAATACCAGAAACATCTACATATATTGTAGGGTAGTAAAGAAACATACACACACACACACTATTTTAATACTGAATGGTCTGAGCCAATGGGAGACAGTTGGTGAGGAAAGGCCTCACGCTTTAGTGAGTCCTCTCCCCCCCACCCCCACCATGCCCCTATACTCTAGGCCTCCCCTTTCAGCACTAGCAGAAGGAAGATGTTAGAATCTCAATGCCTAGCTTATACAAGGTCAAGCTAGTAATAAGAGTAGGTCCTGCTGTCTAAAGGCAGATGATAGCAAACCTAATAACATAAGATGGTCTTTCAAAGTTGAGGTAATATATTGATGTCACAAAGGCACTCAGAGACTAAACCAGAACAGGATAAACAAGGCAGACAGGAAAAACACAGCAGGTGTTGTGAAAGAAGGGGTGAAGTGCTGAACAGGTTATTCGATCCTCATCAATGCCTTCTCCTACATGCCTACTTCTCAGTGGTGCATTTCCATCCCCTGGTTTATATCAATCTCATACCCAAACTTCCTCAATTGCTCCAAATCATAAACTCTCTTGGACAACTCATCACTTCCTCCTGAGTGCTCCAACTCCAAAAATGCTTTGATTAACCACCATTTACCCACCAGGAGTAAAAAGGCACTTACATATTCATATACATAAACCTCCATACAGAAAAAGTTACATTCATACATTCACAAGCATATTTGGATTTGGATGGTGTTATTTTCAGTGGGTATGTGTACATGCATGCTCATAATGACAAACAGACACATATTTACAGGAACAAGTTCATGAACAATACGTTTGCCTTCATAAAATTAGAGCAACTTAAATTTGTAAACATTGGAAAATACTCAAAGTTTTCTTTTTTAAATTTTGTTTTACTTGAAGATAAATTAATGAATTATAAACTAGTGTTACACAAAAGTATTGATTTGTGCCAAAATTTCAAAATTAAAACACTCCCTATAGACCAACTATAATTCTGCTCTGTCACAACAGCAATAAAAGTAGTAAAACTGTATAAGAATAAGCCCATATTTTCTAGTGTTCAATTACTGTGATTCCTATGGTATATGGGGATTAGATATTTCACTAATGATAAGGCACACATCTAATTTTTCACACGTATTTTTCTTTCCTGCAAATTAATGAGATATCATGTTTTACAGCAGGTTTTTGCCCATTTTAGTATTTTTAACTTTCTAGAAGAGTTCTCAGCATTCCCTTTCTCCTGTCTCTACTGCATATAGAAAATGTCTCCAAATACTGTTAATCTGAAGACAGAAAAATGTCATTGCACGTAGTTTGAGTAATTAAGTGACCTGATGCCAATTATTACATGTGGCTTCACCAAAATTAGTTATATAACAAGGATGGTATTTTAGCCTCTTTTCCCAACAATTGTAGGAGTTGCTGGGTTTCGCTTGCACCTTCTTTCAGTGAAAAGAAGGAAAAGTAGCATCAAATAACATGGGCCTCGGGGCTTCCTGAGAGATGGAAGATGCAGTGTTGCAGCCTGATGTTCCCATGGAACTAAGCTAGCCCCCAAGGAGAGGTGAAAAGGTGTGCCACTGAAACAGGGCACAGGGGAACCCCTGGTTACCTCAACAGCCAACATTTCCAAGCCATGTTTTAAAATTCTGAGCATAAATGGAAGGATGGCAAAGCCTCATGAAAGTATCTTCCGTGATAATGTAAATTCGAAAGTTCAGTCATGATGTGACTGGCTCTAGTTCCTGCGATTACTCATTTCTCAAATGGAAGTACACTTGTGGTTTTATCTTAGAAGCAAGGTTGTAGGTAGTAGAACAATTGCATATCATTTTTTTCTTGTTGTGTCAAACAATCTATGTCTCCTTAATAAAGATTTTTATTAACTTCATAATAGCACCTTACTACATATTAGGTGACAGTTCTTTTATTTCATTTCTTGCACTATAGTGTGGCTTTATTCTACACACCCTAGTTTTAGAGGACCTCTTAGGAAAAGGAACAAAGATTCAGTGGTTGAAGTAAAGTAAATGGATTTTTCCAACAGAAGCTACCTGGGAATTTTCAATTTATATATATGATGTCTACTTATACAATATTTGGTATACATGCAACAATGAATTTCATAGAAATTGAACTTTTTAAATGTGACTTTGAGTCAATTGTACTTGCCCTGAAGTTGACATTTACTGAAGAACTAAGGAAAGATATATATCTCAGAAATATCCTATAAAAGTGTTTCCTGGAGGATGGGGATGGAGGAGGGCTGTGTACAGAGTGACAGGAAAGGTTAGAAGAGATTACAAAGAACTATGGACTAACTTTAAAACATCTGAAGTACTTGACTCTGAGTTGAGTGCTCCATTCAGGTTCTTCCACCTAAGGTTGTAAATGGTGGGTCTCAAAATGATTCAATGGTAGAAGTTGAACTACATCATCCTAAAATTTACAAGCCACTGCAGTTTGTTTCCTTAAAATGAAAGATTAATCTAAAACTGACTAATATGTTTTTAAAAAAAGGATTAACTTTATATGAGTACAACTTCATTTTCTTCTTATAATTGATGTTTCTACTGGTCAATAGATGACGAGGTTGTAGACAGGTGTTTGAATCTGCAGTGGGGATTCAAATCTAGTGCTTCTACCTATTAGACACATGGCCTGGGGAGAGGTTTATTAGCAACCTGAACCGCTGTTTCCGTATATCCAAAGTAAGAACTACAGGATCTTCTTTGCAGAAGTATAAGTCTTCAGAAATGATATAATGCCTTTAGAAAAGTCACCAGAATAAGTTCAATGTCTAATAAAAAGTAGTTGATATTATTATTTTTGCTGTGGTCATTGCTGTTGTTGCTATTATATCTAAATGCCCACTAACAATACTCTATTTGGCAATTACGTAGCATTTTGTATCACATAGATTCTTTCATTTGTCCCGTGCAACAAGGTAGTTGTAATCTAGAGCACATATGGCAAAATAATGCTACCACCACAAAATAATACTTTTATGATTAAGACAAACGAGTGACATTTTATTTAATAAGTTATATCTATATCTTTCCCATCAAAATGTCAACATCTGTATGCATTCTTCAAAGAACAAGTAGTTTAAGAGATCTAGCTCCCTAGAGATGCATATGCTAATTTATTTTCCATCCTCTCTAGCTCGTTTTCCTTTCAAAATTTTCTAGACCATACATTCAGCAGAATTAAATTAAATTAAATATTAAATTCTTATCATAAAGGAATGAGGACTAAGTGATAGCAGACATTCATGAGTGAAATCTTGAATAACCACATCTGTTTCTCCACAGGTTTTGCAAATGTCTTTTAAATACAGCCCTAAAATCTAGACAAAGAGAGCCACAAATTATCCTCAGCTTTTACATTTGACCAGGTTCACAGCTTTCTGTAAAATGCAAGGCTTGAACTGTCTGTCCCATAGCACTTAAAAAATCAGGGAATTCTCAGCCCTTGAATCAAAATTCTCAGAAAGTAGAAATTGTTTCTAATGAAAATAAGATTCGTATTTTGACTTCAACATTAACCTTTGATCGGCTTCTATTTCACAGTGAAATAAATACAGATTGAGTAAAGAATTTAAAAAGTCAATGCCAGACTCTATACACCCAGTGGGCTACAGATGTATGAAAGTGGTGGCAGAGAGCCACTCCACTTCCTTTAAGATCCAAAAACATTTGGAAGGAAAACCCAGAAGGGAAGACGTCTGACAGACATGTTCTCTTTGGGGTTTCCTGCCTCCTTGTTTGCCAAGCTTCCTAGACCACATCGCTTGTTAATAAAGTTCACCAAAAAGACTTTATGAAATGCCGACTTCATAGAGTGAAACTTATATTAAAGGCGTTTTTATGTAGTTGAAGTTTCCTGCCATCTGCATTTCTCTACTTCACAAATCCAAGGAAGCGTGACTTGGAAAGTTACAAGCATAAGGTGCCATTTGACGCGCTTACTATCAGTGGGAGACGGGCCCAAGCGCTGACTTCAAAACCCAAGACTGTAGTTTAGATACTGCAACGGAGAAGCTGCATAATCCGGAGGGTATTGTTACACTCCTCAGTGTTTGTACTCCTGTAAAATGGAGTTATGTGAAAATGCGTGGGAATTAACTCAACAGAAACACATATCTGGATGGTGAGTAAAAAGCTAGATCCTACTTCCTCTGGCCTTGACAACAGTAGCCAAGAAAGAAAAACAATAGGTTGTCTAACTTACCAAAAGTAGTATCAGGATTTAAAAAATTGATATAATCCAATATGAAAAATAATAAAGGAAAGATAAAATTACTAGTCCTAGTACTCACAAAATAATGCTTCTTGATATAATTAAACACATATATCTGTCAATAGGGAAAGGCAATTAAGTTAAATGCACCTGAAGTTTAGTTTATAGATGTTTACTATATTTAACATATACAAACTGACTCCGTAAACATTATTGAGGAGCAAATTAGTTAGGTCCTCTGAATTACAAGTAAATAAAATATAGCTGCATCCCTTGAAAAGAATGCAATATAGCAATGCAAAAATTATATATTTACTGAAGAGATATTTCTATATATTCAACCATATTTAGTAGGGATCTCTGTTTCCATGCAGCAAACAAAAATGGGTCCAAACTAAGCACTATTCAAGAATTGGAGTGGGGCAGGGGAGAGTGAAGGATGTAAGAGAAACACAGTTTCAACACTTGTAAAAAGTGAGCAGCCTTCCTCAAATTAAATTTGAAAAAAATAATAAAGCACTTTAAGATTATGGTGTCTTTAAAATTAATGTTTTTTCCTGTATGTTTCAGATAGACAGATGGATAGATAGAGATTTATATGTATACACTCACATTCATATATATTTAAAATGAAATGAATATATAATATAAATGTACATCAAGGATCACAAAATCAAACATCCACAGGCACAGGAAGATAACCTCAGTACCTAGGGCATCCGAGTATATAGAGAATGAATAAAGAGTGTACAAGTCCTGTTTAGAGGCCTTCCTATATACTTGTTTTTTAAGCCTAGTCTTGAACAAACAAAATATTTCCGGAGGTAAAATTTGGCTCACCTGCATAACCAATTTGATCTCCTACTTAGACAGACAATAGACAGACCAGTGGGAGGAAACTGGGATCCTGGGAACCCTTTTACTGTAAGAGCTTCAAGCAGGCTGGACAATCACTTTCAAATCTCAATTCATGTTAAAATAATATCCTTCAAGTATATGACTTTGCTTTATGTCTTTTAAAGGCCATCTGCTGGATGAGGATGATCCATAAAGTTATGAAGTTATGGGCCTGCATAGTCTAGCCCCTTTGTCGATTTGGGGGAAAAACGAAACAAAAATAAAAACTAAGCTGGGGGTGGGGGGTAGATAAGGAGAGAATGAAGGGTCAGGGAAAGTTACAGCACAAAGTGAATAAGCATAAAGGAAGCCAGAAGACTTGGAGGAGCTCAGACCTAATGGAAAAAAAAAAAAAAAACCAAACACTGAGCGGGGGAAGGGAAGAATGTGAAAGCCAGCTGGAAAAAGAGAAAGCAAGAAATACAGGAGCCAACAGAAATCCAAGGACAGAAAGTATTGGAGATTGAAGGGAACAGGAAATTTATTGGAAAAGAACTCGTTTTTCCTTTTGTATCCAATGCAATTCTATTCCAGGCAGAACTCTAGTCTCAACCTCAAAGAGCACAGAAGGGAAGTCAAAACTCATAGGAGTCTTTTCACAGGCAGGAGCCAGGAGCTCTGAAAAGACAGATTAGAGGAAACCTGATATGACAGTAGATTCAGGAACAGAGGGGTGGCAGCATTACCAGCACAATATTTTCCAAAATTAGGTAAAATAAAAACAAAAATATTTGGGCTCCATCTCAGAGCTACTGAATCAAAAGTTCCAGCACAATTAATAAACACTTCAGGTGATTCCTATCACCAGAAAAGTTTGGGAAGCACTGAAATAGTTGTGAAAATTGCTGGCTCTGGACCTAGTACCATCCAAGTTCAAATCCTAACTCTGCTGTTCACCCAATCTGCGGACCATAAGCAAATTATGTAAACTTTCTGTACCCCAGTTAATCTGTGAGGATTAAAGGAGTTATTGCATGCAAATCATCAGGTAGTGCCTGGTCCATACTGAGCACTCAATAATGTCAGACAAGTAGCTATAAAAGTCCTCTGAATATGAAACTTATGCAAAATAATATATCTTAACTGATTAAAAATAAAAGATGAAGCGCATATAAAAAGGCTATATTGTTTATAAAATACCAAGGAGCCCACTTCCCAAATGCACAGAGACCAGACTAAAATCCCCAGGGCTTCTGCCCTAGGCTTCGGGATGCACAAACCAGGTGTCTCACTCTCTGGAAATCAACATGTGAATAGCCTTGACCTAAAGCTTTTTTCAAAAATACATATAGTCAATCCAAATTAAAGGTGACTCTAGAGTCCCCATGCTGCAAAGACAGACTTTCTTGAGATGCAGTTTATCTAAGACTTAGCTGATACTGAGCTACTTGAAGAGACCCATTTCTACCATGAAACTGGTGAGACTCATTTGCTTGGTAACCCACCTTATTTCACAATTCTATTCTCTGCAGTCATTTCCCAAGATATTATTCCCAAATAATCATCTACCCCTTCCATGCCATCACCCCACATGCTTCTCTGTCTCTTCCATTATTCTAAGACTCGAGCCTTTCTATTTTTCCCTTCTGGAAACTCAGCTCCATAGGTAAGTTACACTACATTTGCAACCTCTTTACTGAACATTCCTATCATCAATTCAGGCCTGGCTCATCCTTCTGGAGGGCAACTCGCCTGCTACCCTCTCATATGGAGACTGTTCCAACTCTGCTGCAGATGAAATCTTTAGCTTCTATTACTGCGTATAGCCTGTTACTCCTTTTCCTTGCATAAAATCCCCAAAATCATATGACGTGGCAATACTGTCTTTAATCCCTTCATAACAACTTCTATTCCTCATTATACTAAGGTCATTCAAACTAAGTGCAACATCATTTCCTTTTCTTTAAATCCCAACACCATTCTGTGGCATATCCAATGACTTGGTGGACCTTCCATCCAATGTTCAAGCCTCTCTGTTCATTGATTTGATTCCCACTGAATTCCAATAGAAATTTACTCATTCCCAGCCATTAACTCAGATGGTCTTATATAGGGCTTATTATTGCTTGTGACTGCCCAGCTATTAAACCTTGGACTACAAACACCCATTTTTCAACTTTCTAACTTCGTTTTTCCCATGACTAATCTTTGGCCTCATAAGTATTACAAGTCTTTGGAACTCTATACTTTCACCTCATCTATCAGATGTCTCATGTCAACAAAAGGGGGTCTTGAAAATGGCATTATGCCTGGTATCATGCTATTTGAAGAACTATGGTGTAATAATAATGAAACATACGTTTCTCAAGGTAAATACGAGTTCACTCTTTGATATGCACCATTTGCTCCAAACTAACAGCACTGATAGATTAAATATGAAATAAGAATAACAAAAAAGATATAAATAGCCTTAAAGAAAACTAATATAAAGTGATGAGTGAGGCTGATATATATGGCAGAAAATAGTATAAATACATCGATAGCCGCATTAAACATAATAAAAATTTAATTCATCTAATTAAGTATGGAAACTAAGAAGATAAGCAACGTATAAAGATACATTTAAAGCAAACAACAGAGAAATGGACATTTATAGCCATTTAATTTAAAAATTAAAGGTATTTATTTTTTAAAAGATTGAAAAAAATGAGTTAATATTCAACTCAAAAATTTAAAATGGTAAATCAAAGAAATCAGAGAAATAGAAGGATTTTTTTCAAAAAATAGAAATGAGTTAGTATTAAACCACATATATGCACACACAGATGCAAACATACCCACAAAAACAAGAGGATCAACAACCCTACAATTTACCTTATGATTAAACTGATAAAAAACAAACAAATACAAACTTCTCTAAAGGCCTGCTAAAAGAGACACAGAGAGGTAGTGGTTGAGGGAGAGAAGAGAGAAGAACAAATGAAATGAGGCAAAACAAAAGATAAGTTTTTAAAGAAAAGATTAATAATATGAAATTAATTTTTATCAACTTTATGCCTATAAAGTGACAAGATTTGAGATAAGATAAATATATTATAAAGGATTTAATCATTCACTGACTCATTCATTCATTTAGAAAGTTTTATTGAACATCTACTTATGTCACACAAAAAGAGGGAAGAAATAGGACATTATTACTCTAAAGCCAAATACTGAAGTTGGGCATAATAGTACATTTCATATTGTTTAAAATTATCTTCATTATCTTTCACAACTTTTCTTCATTGTGAAAAACATTAGAATAGCCAAAGTTTCCAGAAAATATTGCTTTTTAATGAAACATCATATCTTTTTATTCATTTTTTGGAATTTAAATTATTACTCCAAACTTTAACTTAAAATTTTTTTTTTTTTTTTTTTTTTTTTAGGAAGTACCAGGGATTGAACCCAGGACCTCATACATGGGAAGCAGATGCTCAACCACAAAGCTACATCCACTCCCCAATAAAAGTTGTTTTTTTCATTTGTTTGTTTGTTTTATTTCAGGAGGAA
>PVKH010038760.1:0-11290 GCA_004027955.1 Chaetophractus vellerosus | reverse complement strand
AATGGCACAGTACTTTATAAACATTTTAATTGATAATTCCACTTCATGTAAAGGGATGCATTTGTCTACAATTAAATGTTAAGATGATTTTATGGCATGGGTTCTTTTATAAGGAGAAATATATGCAGAAACACTAATATTTTAATTATATTTACCGATGTATAGTTCAAATGCAGTAAAATTTCCCTATTTAGGGTGTGGAGTTTCGTGATTTTTGACCAGTACATGCAGCCATGTAACTACATTCAAGATAAGAACACATCCATAAATGCAAAAAGTTCCCTCTTTTAAAGATGCTTTCATTACAGGAGTTTTAAATGTTAATATCTGTTAATAAAATTTTTCCAACTTTGTTCTTCTGCAAGATTCCTTTTCTTTCCTTGATTCTTTGCATTTCCACATAAATTTTAAAATAAGCTTGGCAATTTCCATAAAAATTGTGCTGGATATTTTTGGGAGTTGAAGAAATTTATTATATTTAGTACAAGACATCTGAACTTAGTTTTTCTCTTGCTGACATCATTGAAAGCATTTATAGCCTTGTATTTATGCCTTTGCTCCATTTCTGATCTCATTAAATAATTATCTTTTGTTTGTTTGTTTTAAATTTTTATTTTATTCAACTTTTATAGTTATTTTCAGGGGTAGAGTTAGTTTGAGAACACTGAATGTTATCATAAGCAGTATTGGAAGTCCTCTGTAATCTACATTTATCAGTGCATTTGCTAACCTGAGTAATGAATTGATAAGTTAAAATCAGCTTTTTAAATAATAGCTAAGTGAACAGTGTGTGTAGATATTCTAATATTCACTATTTTCTGTATCATTCTGCTCTCTAGTCCTTACCTAATGGAACCATTCTACTATGTTGATGATTTTATTTATATATGTTGAAGTTTTTCTGTTTTAGGATATATATCAAGGTTTAAAGTGAAAGAAACTATGCCATGTCAACATTATTTCCATGAATCTAACTTCGGATCTAAAAATAAATAAAGTATACTTTCTCAGGCACATTTTCTGTAAAAGCATGAACTACACAAACACAACAAAATGCAAAAATAAGTCTGTATGTGTTTGAAAGAAAAAAAGTGCGTGTATTGCTGCAACAAAGTGATTATGAGGTGTAGTTACAGTAAAATGGGGTAAATGTCATATTGGTACTGAACTGTCAAAATAATTTACAGACCTTGGCAGCTTTATTAAATTAACAGAAACTGTCATTTTGTAGAGAATTATAAACTCTCTATTTCTTTAGGCAGCAACATAATTGATTCTTTAAAGAGCCTGGGTATATACAAAAATGTTATTTACACATAAGCATAACTTTTTTGGAATATTTTGGAATTGGGAGATAGCATTTATTTATTTAACTCTCTTACAAAATATGCTTTATTAATTCCTCAATTGATTTTTTCTTTTAGTTTTGATACCAATTAATGTCCTTGTAACATCTAGCTACTTTTAAAGTGTTAAAGATAAATTTATTTTAAAATGTGATATTTATTAAGCATTGCATATTTGAATCATTTTATTCATATTAATTTATTATTTTCTATTTAAGATAATTTACATAAATTTACTTTAAAAAGGACATACATATATTTATAGCTTGTTTTCTAATAAGAAAGGAATTGCTTGATACATTATAGCATTCTGATGGGTTAAAAACTATATATACATATATATACACGCATATACATACATACATACATATATACGTAGAGTAGAGACAGAGCAACAGTTTCAGTGGTGCTCATGGCCCCATGGCCAGCAGGTCTTGATCTGCAGCCCAAACAGGAAGATGGTCTATATGCACCCCTCTTTTGCTGCAGGTAAAAGACCCTGTCTCTCACTGCCAGGAACAGGTATACCAGTGGGAGTTAGTCACATGCTATAAAATGCACATATCTAAACCAGAAGTCTGTATGAATGTTTACATGTACTTGGGGCAAAAGGGGAAGGAATGCTGCTACTGAATATCATATCCAGACCCTCCTGAGAGGAAATTAGCCCACATTTAGCATACTAGGAACCAGGCTAACACATCTAATCCCAAGCACAGGATTTATTTGTGGGTCCCAGAGAAAGATGGCAGGCCATAATCAGACTGTCCCATACCATAATATATATACTTACATATAAGTCATATAAAAATAAAGAAATTATATATTATAAAAAACTGTCAAAGCAATGCAATTAAAGCTTAATTGATGCACTTTTAATTAATAAACTTTAACTTTTGGAATAGTTTTCTATTTAGAGAGAAATCAAGCTGATAGTACAGGAAGTTTCCATGTATCCCCTTCCCTGCACACAAAATAACACCTTACAGTTAGTATGGTACATTTGTTACAATTAATGAACCAGTATTGATACATTATTATTAATTAGTTTACATTACGATCCTCTCTTTTGGTTCTAGTGTTCTATGTGTTTTGACAAATAAATGATGCCATGTATTCATCATTTCAGTATCACAGAGTTGTTTCCCCATCCCAAACATCGATCGTGTGTCACCCATTTACTCCCTTAATGGCCCTAAACTCCTGGCAACCACTGAGTTTTTACTACCTCTATAGTTTTGCCTTTTCCAGAATGACATGTAGTTGGAATTATACAGTATGTAGCTTTTTCAGACTTTATTTTTTTTCATTTAGCAATATTCATGTATGGTTCTTCCTTATCTTTTCGTAGCTTGATAGCTCATTTCTCTTTATCACTGAATAATATTCCATTGTCTTGGTGTACCACTGTTTATCCATTTACCTATTGGAGGACATCTTGATTTCTTTCAGTTTTTGGCAAATTAGCTTATAAAAATTGTTGAACTGAATTCTGAAGAAGCTGTAGCAAATTGCTTTCCTACCAGCAATGAATGAGTTCCTTTTGTTCCATATCATCACTACTATTTGTTATTCTCATTTGATTTTTGTTTCTTTGTTTTCTTTAGCCATTCTAAAAGGTATGTAAAGACATTTTATTGTTGTTTGAATTTGCAATTCCCTAGTGACATGTGATTTTGAGAACCTTTTCATAAGCTTATTTGCCAACTGTATATCTTCTTTGGTGAGGTGTCCAGATCTTTCCTGCAGTTTTTAACTGAGTTGTTTCTTATCATTCAGGTTTAAGACTTGTTTGTATTTTGGATACAAATCCTTTATCAGATATATATTTTGAAATATTTTCTCCATCTCTGTAACTTTTCTTTTCATTGTCTTATTGGTGATTTTTGCAGAGCAGTTTATAAGTTTAACAGTAACATTTTATTTCATGGACCATTATTTTACTGTTGTATCTAAAAACTCACCATCAAGTCAAGATCATCTAGATTTTCTCCTGCTATCTTTTAGAAGTTTTATATTTTTACATTTTACATGTAGGTGTATGATAGATTGAATTAAATTTTTGTGAAATGAATAAGGTCAGTGTCCAGATTAATATCTTTCACATGGATTTCCAATTGTTTCAGCACCATTTGTTTAAAAGACTAAATTTTTTCTACTGAATTATCATTGACCTTTTGTCAAAGATCAGTTGACTACATTAGCAGGAGTCTACATAGGGACTCTCTCTTCTGTTAGATTGATCTATTTGTCTGTTCTTTGGCCAATACTCTCCTGTCTCACCTTCATTAATGTTGATTTATAGTAAGTCTTGAATTCAAGAATTATCAGTCTTTCAACTTTATTTTCTTTAGTATTTGCTAGCTATTATGGCTTTTCATCTTTCCATATAAACTTTAGATTTATTCCATCAATATTCACAAACAATTTGCTGAGGTTTTCATTTGTATTATAGTGATTCTACAGATCAAATTGGGAAAAACTGGATCATAGCAATTTTGGCTCTTCCTATTCTTGAATGTGGAATACCTCTCCATTTATATCTTTGAATTCTTTCATCAGAGTTATGTTTTTTTGGTTCTGTTTTTTTTTTTGTTTTTGTTTTTGTCTTTTTTAGTTGTCCTCATTTATTCAGATGCCACAGATATTTTGTTAGATTTGTACCAAAGTATTTCATTTGGGGGATGTGCTCTAGGAAATGGAATCATGTTTTTTTGTTTTGTTTTTACAAATAAATTTTTTGATAAATATTAATAAAGCATAAATCCATCCAAAGTGTACAATCAATAGTATTCAGTATAATCCCGTAGTTGTGCATGCATCACTTCAGTAATTTTCAGAGCATTTTCATTATTCCAGTAATAAGAATATACTACTACTAATAATAAACAGAAACCAATCAAACAAACAAACAAAATTCATCACCTCTCAATCTTCTATGCTTCCCCTACTGTACATTGCTGCTATCTTTTCCTTCTCTCTAGTTTATGTGCATTTATATTTTGCAAAGGCAGTCTTATATATGCAATATCATCCATATTCATGTTTTACATGAGGCTTTACTGTCATATACAGTACCATGTTGTATTTTTTTAGCTTTCCATCTAGTAATATACATGTTCTTAGACTTTCTCTTTCAACCACTGTCATACCCATATAATAGCGTTACTGGTCACAAACACAAAAGGTACTCTCAGCATTTCTATTCATTTCCAAAGATTTACAAACAACCTTTTAACTAATTCTGTACAGATTAACGGTCAGCTTTCCATTCTCTACCCTCATTCTATTATCTGGTGACCTATATTAATTCCATGAGTTTACATAATATATTTAGTTCATAATAGCTTGGTCATACATTGTTTGTCCTTTTGTGTCTGGCTTGTTTCACACAACATAATGTCCTCCAGGTTCATCCAGTGTTGTCACATACTTCACAACTTCATTTGTTCTTACAACCACATAATATTCCATTATGTGTGTGCACCACAATTTGTTTATCCATTTATCAGTTGATGGACACCTGGATTGTTTCCAACTTTTGGAAATCAGGAATAACACCGCTATGAACATTGGTGTGCAGATGTCTGTTTGTGTCACTGCTCTAAGTTCTTCTGGGTATATACCTAGTAATGGTACTGCCAAGTCCCATGGCAAGTCTATATTCAATTCCCTTAGGAGCTGCCCAACAGTCCTCCACAGTGGCTGTACCATTCTACATTGCCACCAACAATGAATAAACATTCCTATCTCTCCACATCCTCTCCAACATTTACAGTTTTCTGGCTTTTTAATAGTGGCCAATCTAATAGGTGTGAAATATTGTCTCATAGTTTTGATTTGCATTTCCCTAATTATTAGTGATGTTGAACACTTTTAAAGCCTTCAACCGATTGGATAAGATGTCACTCATTGCTGAAGGGAATCTCCTTAGTTGATTGTTAATGTAATCAGGTATCTATTTAATCAACTCATTGATAATTAAGTTCATGAAATTTCCATCTATTACAATTAGTCCAGTGCTTGCTTGACCAAACAACTGGGCACAATTACCTGGCCTAGTTGACACATTAACCTAACCAACACAATCTAACCCTTGTCAACTTGTCCAACATATACATCGCCTTAAACCAAGATTAGTCTCTAAATAGAAACAATAACAATAATCTATCTATCTATCTATCTATTTCTCCCTAACAATATTCAACTGCCCTGCATAAAACTGGAAACACATGAATTCCCTCCAGAATAGGATTCAAGCCTTTAGGTAATAGTCAGTCTTAAATTTGACATCCATAAATATTATGACATGAAACTAAAGACCTTGTGTTGTATGATAAGGGAAAAAGTTAGGGAAGAAGACAAAGATATTCGTTTTAAGTAAATGTACAATCATACTCATAATAAAACAGGGAAGAAATATCCATGACCATTACAGTCCTCATTTCTGTAAATGGTCATGTGGTCGGAGTTCATATTTATCACTACCTTCTTCCACTACTCATTCTGTATTCCCTTTAACCTCAGCAAGCACCTCAGCTGGCCATGGTTCTTTCCCTGGTGGAGTGACCTAAACCTTCCTGAAGATTCTGGGCCATTGGCAGTCCTATCTGAATTAGTTTGTTGCAGTCTTTCCAATGATTTTAATCACAGGGCATGGGAGTACTAAGAGACACCCAGGGGATCTCCTGTATTCCAAGAAAACTATCCTTTATCCCTATTATATAGGTGAAGTCCTATGTCCCCTTACTAGTCAGGATCAATCACCCTAGCCAGTACATTAATTCCCTTCTTTGCCTGTTGATTCAGAGGCAAGAGGAGCCCAAAGTGGCTAGGTGGTTGTCTTAACTTCCAGTTCAATGGAATCATTGTTGTGTTCCCTGGTGGCAGCATTCCTTCTTTGGGGACTAAAGCCTATATACCAGCAGAGCTTAAGGTTGCAGGGACAGGAAGCAAAAATTTACCTTGTGGCTCACTAGAGGTAATAGTGAGTGGCACCACTCTCATTTCCACCCCTTGATTCCTGTACCCATGAATCCTGGTTATGGGGGAAACAGCACTATAGAGTGGATGCTGATTTAGAGCATACACAGTCTCCTGGAGAACTTTGCCCCAGCCATGCAAAGTATCGCCACCTAGTTGGCAACATAACTGAGTCTTCAAACATCCATTCCACCATTCTATCAGTCCAGCTGCTTCAGGATGATGGGGAACTTGGTAAAACTAGTGAATTCCTTGAGCATGTGCCTATTCCTGTACATCATTTGCTGTGAAGTGGGTTCCTTCATCAGAAGCATTGCTGTGTGAAATGCCATGGCAGTGGATAAGGCGTTTGGTAAGTACATGAATGGTAGTTTTGGAAGAAGCATTGTATGCAGGGAAGGCAAACCCATATCTAGAGTGTCTATTCAAGTTGGAACAAATCACTGTCCCTTCCGTGATGTAAGTGGCCCAATGTAATCAACCTGCAACCAGTAACAGGCTGATTACCTTGGGGAATGGTGCTGTTTTGGGGGCTGAGTATGGGTCTCTGATGCTGACAGATTGGTCACTCAGCAGTGGCAGTAGCCAAGTCAGCCTTGGTGAGGGGACGTACATGTTGCTGAGCCCATGCATAGCCTCCATTCCTATCCATATGGCCACTTTTTTCATGGGCAATGACAGGAGTAACTGGAGAAAGAGGCTGAGTGCTAGCATCAGAGCAGATCACCTTAACCATTTGGTTATCAAAATCTTCCTCTGCTGAAGTCACCCTCTGGTGAGCATACATGTGGGAAACAAATATTTTCATGATTTTCACCACTGAGAAAGATCTATCCACATACCTCTTCCCCAAACCTCTTTGTCACCAGTTTTCCAGTCATGTTCCTTCCAAGTCCATGATCATCCTGCCTAACCATTGGCAACAGGCCATGAGTCAGTGTAGAAACGCACATCTTGACATTTCTTCTTCCAAGCAAAATGATCAACCAGGTACACTGCTCGAAGTTCTGCCCACTGGGAGGATTTGTCCTCACCATTGTCCTTCAGGGACATCCCAGAAATGGTCTGTAGTCCTGCAGCTGTCCACTTTCTGGTGGTACCTGCTTATCGTGAAGAACCATCTATAAAACAGGCCCAAATTTTCTTTTCTTCAGTCAGCCAATTGTAAGGCACTCCACAAGAGGCCATAGCTGTGGGGTGGGAAAAAGACCTGCCAGGATGGGTGCCCATGGGCATTTGGGCCACTTCCTCATGTAACTTACTTGTGCCTTCAGGAACTGCTCGAGCTCTATCTCGTGTGTGCCACTTCCATTTTATGATGGAGTGTTGCTGTGCATGCCCAACTTTATGGTTTCGTGGGTCAGATAATACCCAGTTCATGATAGGGAACTCAGGTCTCATGATAACTTGATGGCCCATATTTAAGAATTCAGTCTCTACTGAAGCCCAGTAGTAGGCCCAAAGCTATTTCTCATTATCTGCAGAGAATGGTAGGGTTTCCTCCAAATTCCTAAGAGTCTGCAGTGTGATTCTCATATAAATGCCTGACAGCATCTCTATTTGCCTCTGACACTTCCATCACCATTGGGATCTGCTGGATCATATGGCCCAAGTGACAGTGCAACTTTCACAACAGCTTGTACCTGTAGCAGTCTTCTTGTTCCAGTCCCCACTCAAAATTAGCAGCTTTCCTGGTCACTCGTTAAATGGACCAGAATAGCACACCCAAATGAGGAATGTTTTGTCTCCAAAAGTTGAAGAGACCAACTAAATGTTGTGCCTCTTTTTTGGTCATAGGAGGGGCCAGATACAATAGCTTATCCTTCACTTTAGAAGGAATATCTCCACAAGCCCCACATCACTGGACAATTAGATATTTCACCGAGGTGGAGAGCCCCTATATTTTTCTTGGTTTTATCTCCCATCCTCTCACACAAATCCTTTACCAATAAGTCTAGATTCTTTGCTACTTCTTGCTCACTAGGTCCTATCAACATGATATCATCAATATAATGGACCAGCGTGATGCCTTGAGGGAAGAAGTGACGATCAAGGTCCCTGTGGACAATATTACGACATAGTGCTGGTGAGTTGATATACACCTGAGGCAGGACAGGGAAAATATATTGTTGGCCTTGACAGCTGAAAGCAAACTGTTTATCGTGGTACTTACTGATGGCAATTGAGAAAAATCATTTTCCCGATCAATAGCTGTATACCAGGTACCAGGGGATGTATTGATTTGCTCATGCAATGATACCACATCTGGGACAGCAGCTGCAATTGTAGTCACCACTTGATTAAGTTTAAAATAATCTACTGTCATCCTCCAAGATCCATCTGTTTTCTGCACAGGCCTAACAGGAGAGTTGAATGGAGATGTGGTGGGAATCATCACCCCTGCATCCTTCAGTTCTTTGATGGTGGCACTGATCTCCACAATCCCTCCAGGAATCTGGTTTTGCTTTTAATTTACTATTTTGCTAGGTAGGGTCAGTTCTAGTGGCTTCCACGTGGCCTTTTCTACTATAATAGCCCTCACTCCATAAGTCAGTAATCCAAAATGATGATTCTGCCTGTTATGGAGTATGTCTATTCCAATTATGCTTTATAGAACTGGGGAAATAACCACCAAATGTGTCTAAGGACCCACTAGTCCCACTGTGAGATGGACCTGAGCTAAAAATTCATCAACCCACTGACCTCCATAAGCCCCTACTCTGACTTGTGAACCACAGTAACGTTTGGATCTCCTGGAATTAATATAACTTCTGAGCCAGTGTCTATTATTCCCCCAAATATCTGATCATTTTCTGTTTGCCCAGTGCACAGTTACCCTGGTAAATGGCCGTAGGTCTTTTTGGAAAAAGCTGGGAGGAAGATTAACAGTATAAATTTCTGGCACTGTAACAGAATCCTTCCCTTAGGGAATTTGGCCTTCCCCTCATTCAAGGGGCTCTGAATGTAAACTATCTCAAGTCTGGGAATTGTTTAAGGGGCCGCGATTATCTGTGTCTGTAATTCAAGTTAGGGATTTGTTCATTTTACTTAGAACTCTTCTGTTTATAAAGATCAAGTAGGAATTTAGTAGACTGTCCATGTATTACACTTCTAGGTACCCCGTGATCTATTAGCCAATGCCATAGCTCTATGTGACACTTTTGATCACACCTTTGAGTCTGCCTTTCATTGTGGTACCATGCCCTCCTTGTAAGATGGAGTTAGTCTTACAAATTTATTCCTCACCGTCCTGGTTAAAGGTGTGTAAAAAACTGTTTTATAAATTTCTTTAATAAATACAGGCCTTTTCATATGATATATTTCTCCTGTAATGATTGTAGTAGCTTGTACCTTTCAAGGAGTTGATCAATTAATCAAAGTTTCAAATTGAGGGCATAGATTTAGTCACAATATTCTTTTGTCATCTGTTTGTTGTCCATGGGATTCATAGGACTAACTTTTCTTTTATTTTTATTAGTAATTTGTGTACTATCTTTTTTTCTAGTTTGCCTGTGTAGAGGTTTGCCAATTTTATTGATCTTTTCGAAGACAAACTTGGTTTGGCTGATTTTTTTCTATTGATCCCTTGTTTAAATTTTCACTGATTTTTTTTTCCTCTAGATTTTATTATTTGTTTACTTCTGCTTGCTTCTGGTTTACTTTTCTTCTTTATCTAGTCTCCTAAGGTAGAACCTTAGATTATTGCTTTTAACTCTTTTTTTCTAATACATGAATTCAATGTTATACAATGCTCTGTAAGTACTATTTTACTCCATTGCACAAATATTGATGAGTTGTATCTTTGTTTAGCTCAAAATAATTTTTAATTTCTCTTGAAACTTCTTTTTTGACCTCTGTGTTTTTTATAAATGTGTTGTTTCATCTCCCATATATCTTGGGGTTTACAGGTATCTTTCTGTTAATGATTTCTAATTTAATTCCTTTGTGGTATGATAGCACACTTTGTAAGATTTCTATTCTTTTAAAATTTTAAGTTATGCTTTATTACCTAGAATGTGATCTAATTCAGTGAATGTTCCCCATGAATTTGAGAAAAATGTGTGTCCTGATGTTAGATGAAGTTTTCTATAAATGCAAATTAAATCTGTTGTTAATAGTGTTGTTCAGTTCAACTCTCTCCTTACTGGAGAGATTTCCTGCTTGTGGGACCTATGAAATACTGAGAGAGGGACGTTGAAGTGTCCAACAACATCAGTGGACATTTATTTCTCATTGCAGTTCTATCTGTTTTTGCCTACTTATTTTGACACTGTGTTGTTAGGTTCACACATGTTAAGGATTGTTGTGGAGATACATTGGGAGAATTGACCCCTTTATCATTATGTAATATCCCTCTTCATCCCTAATAATTTCCTTGTTCTGAAGTTTTATTTGCTTCTGAAATTAATATAGCTATTCCAACTGTCCCTTGATTAGTATTAGAATGGAATATCTTTCTCAATCCCTTTATTTATTTATTTATTTGGTTTAGAAAAGTATTGATTGTATATATCACATGTTTTCCACATGTAATCTCCATTTCCTCAGATATTTCCCCCTAATATTTAAAAAAATACAAAACGGTATAGTTTTTTGTTTCTTTTTTTTTTTTTAGAAGGTACTGGGAATTGAACCTGGAATGTCATACATGGGAAGCAGGTGCTCAACCACTTGAGCTACATCTGCTCCCTATAGGGTTTCTTTTTAAATCAGATAATAGAAGAAAAATTATATGCATTTAACCTTCCTTTTATAATGACAAAATTACATTTACCAGTGCTCTTTGATTTTTCATGTGGAGTTGAATTACTGGCTGGGATCACTTGCTTTCAGCTGAGGAATTTCCTTTAGTATTTTTTATAAGGCAGGTCTGCAAGCAACACATTCTATCAGTTTTTCTTTAACAATGAAAGTATAGACTTCTCCTTCATTTATATCTATCTATCTATCTATCTATCTAT
>PVKH010038759.1:0-11277 GCA_004027955.1 Chaetophractus vellerosus | reverse complement strand
CAGGCGTGGCTTTCCCCGCTTGTGGGCGGCTTCTGCTTCCGTTCATGGGCCGGCTCTGCTTCAGTTCGCGGGTGGCTGGCTGCGCTCCATTCGCGGGCGACCTGCCCTGCCCGTGGCGGCTTTTGCCCTGTCCGTGGCAGCTTTTTGCCCTGCCCACGGCAGCTCTGGCCCGCCCATGGCAGCTTGCCATTCTCAAGGCGGTCTGCCCACTAGGAGAGGTCCCCGGGAACCAAACCCGGGGCCTCCCATGTGGTATGCCGGTGCCCTATCCACTGGGCTATCGAGCTGGCCCTCTCTTTGCCTTCTGAACAAGCATCATTCCATTACAGACATATTTCCTGTCCCCTTACCTGCCAGCAGGTATTTTTTGAATGCTTACTCTATGCTCAGATTTTTGTTAGATGTTAGGGAAAATGGCAAGGATAGGTTGTGACTTTGGTATTTAAAAAACCTTTTATATAAAATAATACAGGTAGTAATTTGGACATTTTCCTAATTTTTACCAGATATGGAAATTTTTCAGTAACAGGATTATCCTCTTTCTGCTATCTCATAGTTTCTTAGCGGGCCCCACCCTAAAAAAACAAAAACAAAAAAAAGCCTTCTTTCCATAGGAACATAATATCTAAATATGTAACTGAAGTGGTCAAAGAAAGGAGCAAAGGACAGGGTATGTGAGTACAGAGCCAAATGGTGAGGTCATGAAGCTCTAAGGACAGAGGCCAGGAAGGGACAGGAAGGGATATGATCCCTGGGAAATCATAGAAGCCCTGGAAACAGAACATAGACAAATGCAAAATAAAGTCACACCTCTTGTTAATAGCCTATTCATCACCCAAATCCCTGCTCAAATTCGCAGGTCACTAGGGGCTTACTCAAGGCAATGGATCATTCCATTTCCAGAAATAAAAAAAATCATCTTTCTACTGAAAATTTCCAGGTTTTGACTCACAGGTGCTTCTGCTATTGCTATACAGCGCGACGACTGAAAATCAGTGCCACACAGCATGCCATGTCCGTGTTCTGTGATGCAGGTTCAGGTCCCCGTGTGCCCTTTGAAGCACACTCACAAGTTCAGTCAGCGTTCCGTAAGCGTATCCCAAGTGCCCGGATGTTGGTCAGGAAGCCCACGTATTCTCCGCCCCGCCAGCTTTCGCGTCAAGACTATCTTGATCCTCAGCAAGCCGGATTTTTTTTCCTAACAAGGAATTCCCTTTTGAGGTCCTTTGTATGACAGCAAGAATGTTGTAAAACTATTTTAATTTACCAGAGAATTTCTGATAACTTCTTCAAAGGCAAAGGAGTTGGTTTCCTTTCCTTTCCTCCCAAAAGGCTAATTTGAAGCCTTAGAAAACCACCAGCTTCCTCCCAGATAGCTGTTCGCTTGCATGCTGTCAGGGTTCGGTCTTCCAGGTAATGTGCACCGCAACCTCCAGTCGTTCCCTCAGAGGAGCCCGTCAGGCGATGCTTCCCGGGAAAAAGAAAATTGCTCCAAGAAGATTTTCTGTCTTTGAAGAATTTAAAGTTTAAAATGGCAGCTTTTCTTCTAAAACAAACACTTTGAAACAAATAAGACCAGAAAGAATTACATGAAGTTTACAGAGAGTTGTTTTTAAAAAATGATTATTGTAGTAAAATACACATAGCAAAATTGATCATTTTAACCTTTCTAAAATATACAATCCAGAGGCATATAGTACATTCACGGCATTGTGCAACCAACCCTCACCACTACCTAGTTCTAGGACATTTTCATCTTCCCCAAAGAAAATCCTATACCCCTTATGCAGTCCCTCCCATTCCATCTTCCCCTAACCCCATGGCAACCTTCATTTGCTTTCTATCTCTATAGATTTGCCTATATTTCATTGGATATTTCATTAAAATGGGATTATGCAATATGTGACCTTTTGTGTCTGGCTTCCTTCACTTAGCATAATGTTTCAACATGCATAATGCTCACACATGTTGTAGCATTCATTCATTTTTATGACTGAATAATATTCCATAGAAATGGTTTACTACATTTTATTTATCCATTAATCTGTCAATGGACAGTTAGGCTGTTTCCACCTTTTAGCTATTGTGAATAATGCTGCTGTGAACATTTGTATATAAGTTGTTTGGACACCTGTTTTCATTTCTTTGGAGTATAAACCTAAGAATAGAATTGCTGGATCTTAGGCATTTTAGTTTCCTGGCTGCTAAAGCAAATACCATGCAATGGGTATTTGCAGAATTTATTGGCTCATGGTTTTGAGGCTAAGAGGAGTCTAGAATCAAATTCATCTAGGCAATTTTTCTCCCTGAAGACTACGGCAGTCTGGGGCTGGCTGCCAGTAATCGTTGGCCGTTGGCTTTTCTGTCACATGGTTTCTTGGTTCCATTGACTTCTAGCTTCTGGCTGCTCTCGATATGGCTTTCTCTCTCTGTGCCCTTCCCTATAAGGTCTTCAGTGACAGAATTAAGACCCATCCTGATTCAGTTGGGCCACATCTTAACTGAGGTAATCTCATCAAAAGATTCTATTTACAAAGGATCACTCCCACAGGAATGGAGTAAGTTTATGAACATGTTTTTCTGGGGTACATAGCTCTAAGCCACCACATATGGTATTCTATGTTTAACAGAAACTGTGCCATTTTACTTTCCCACCAGCCATGTATGAGGGTTTCTATTTTTCCACATATTCACCAATACTTGTGATGTTTTTTCTTCTTAGGTGTCAAGTGGTACCTAAAGGTGGCTTTAATTTGTATTTCCCTAATGACTAGGAATGCTGAGCATCTTTTCATATGCTTGTTGGCTATTCATGTATCTTTTTTAGAGCAATGTCTATTCAAGACTTTTAGCCATTTTAAAATCAGGTTGTTTCCCTTTTTGTTGCCGAGTTGTAAGAATTCTTTATAGATTCTGGATACTAAACCCTTGGTTTGCAACTATTCTCTCACATTCTTTGAGTTGTCCTTTTACTCTCTTGATAATGTTCTTTGATGTACAAGAAGAAAATAGTAGGTTTTGAACTATTAAAATGTAGTTCTGGGTTTAAATGGGGAAAATATATATATATATATGAAATTCTCCTAAAGTTGTGCCTCTAAGTTCAAAACATTTCTAAATATTTCCAGAAGATAGATCCTAAGTGGAGATTGGATAGAGTGTTTAGGAAAATGGGTTACACTTTTACTGAAACTGAGAAAGACAATCCTCATCACCATCAGGCAGAATGTTAAACTGAATGTAATTCAAAACGAGGTAATATTTCTTGAGACAAACTTGGCAAAGGTCTTGTATGAGACCATACACCCCAAAAAAGTCAGCCTAAATGTCAAGCTGTAGAAGCCTTGTGAAGCCCTGAATTTGAGAATTCTAAATTGCTTATACTTAGATAGAATTAAACAAATGACAGAAACTGAAAAAACAGAGTATGCACTTTCTCAAAGTATGTTCTAGATTGTTATATGGACCAAAAAAAAAAAAAAAAAGATTTCGCAAAGTAACTTGAAAAACTTTGGTTTAAACAAAAGTGAACAGGTTTCTTTACTGTGAGGTACTGTAATATGCTTGGCAAATCTTCAAGATGGGTGTAAAACATGCAAGGTTTTCTGCATGTATAACCAAGAAACCATTTTTTTCTTCTCATTTCATCTTCTAAGGGCCATCTTTTGATTCTGCTGAATGGTCTTCAGAATCCTCTTTGGGAATTGCTGGAGCAGTTGTTTGTTGTTTCTTTTTTCTTCTCCCAAGCTATAATATTTTGGGACAGAGTAAATGGCACTGGGTCGGGTCCCAAGCTTGCCCCTGATGACAGCAAAGAAGTTAATACAGCAATATGCAAATAGCCATTAGCTTCTTTGCCTCATTCTGCAGTTACTTCTATATTGTGATTGACGGGCATATTATTGGAAATAACAGTACTTGGTTCTTTCTCAGGCTGGTGGCACATTACTCCAAAAGGGGGGAGTACATTAATCTTTCTAACTTTATTTTAGTTTACCTTCCTTCTTTATAAATTATTACCTTTACCATTTTCAGGGCATCTTTTGTTTGGATGAATTTGACCACTAGAAAACATTCTTCATTACAGAAGGAGCTGAACAAGAAGTATATGACTCCCTCATGCATATACACAAAATCTGTCAAAATTCAAGTAAAGCAAACTACTTTAAGTCTGTGTATTAAAGAGAGATGAACTAAGCAGCCTGAAAATCTATAAAATGAATACATATAAATTGTCACTTGGTGTATTGTCTGGCAAGAATATGGAAATAATATAGTATTAAAGTGAGAGGACGACAAGAAAACATTCAGTTCTGACTTTGGGAAAAAGCACTTCTCTTCTTTACGGGGAAAAAGAGCCTGTAGGTTTTGGGCTGTGGAGAAGCAGGAGTTGCTGGAAATCAAAGAAGGAAAGAGCTTGGAGGAACTTAGACTACTCCACTCATGTAAAGAATGACAAATCTAAGGATTCTTTGGATGTGTTTAGGGAAAAATGCCTGAAATCACTCATATAATCAGCAAGACATCTAAGAGTAGAAATTTGTACTCCTAATGTCCTGTGACTTGTTCTTTCACCTCTACTACATCTATATGAAAGGATTTGACATCCCATTTCTCTGACACTAGAGATCAAGGCTCTTTGCAAATCTTGTCCATCCCATTCTTTCTCCTCTCAGTAAATGACATCACCATCTACCTAGTTGCACAAACCCCCTACCTAAGAGTCATTCTCTCTTTCTCTCTTTCTCTCTATACCTTCACTCAATTCATCTTCAAGTCATAGTGGCACACCTTCAAAATATACCCTTCAATGTATACCTATCTCTACTGGTGAAAACAAGCTACATCTCTTTTTTGGACTACTTTCAACTGGTCTCCCTGCTCCCATTCTTGATCCCAACAATCTATATTCCACATAGCAATCAGAGTGATAATTTTAAAATACATATCAAATCACAGTACTTTCCTCCTTAAAATCACCCTGTGGTGATCTATTGCATTAGAATATAATAAGACTTCCTTATATACCATGAAGTCCATGGTCTGGCCTCTGACTTCCTTTCTGGTGTCATTTTGCAACTCACCAATCATATTGGCCTTCTTTCTTTCCTCAGAAAAACCACACTCATTCCTGCCTCAGAATTTTTGTCATTGCTGTTTCCTCTGCTTGGAATGCTCTCTCTCCAGAAGGTTGCACGTCTGTCTCCTTCTCCACTGAAGCATTAGCTCAAAATTTCTTCTTTATAGAGTCTTCCATGACCACACAGCTCCCTATCCTGGAGTCATCCCTATCAAATCAACCTGTTTTCTTTTCTGTGTACAACTTACCACTAGCCACAATTCACATGTTTGCTTCGTGCCTCCATCTGCTCCCCTCTCCATTAAAATATGAGCTTCATGAAACAGGGTCTATAAACATATTGTTCATCTCTGTTGATCTCTGTACCCTCAGACCCCAATATTTGCAGACTGGATGAGCACCTGGAAAGTTACAAAAAAAATCATTGATAGACACTGTTAAACTTCATAAATCTTAATAATAAAATAAGAAAAAATTGTTTAAAGATTATTAGTCTTTGGGCTGTTAGCGTAATACTGTCTAAATTTGTCAACGGAGCAAATAAAGCCCACAGTAACTAAGGATCCTAACTAAAGTTATATATCCTACTAAAGTGCTTGAGTGAAACTTTAAAAAAAAAGTAAATAGTGCCCATATAACACAAAAGAATAGCCATTATCTTCATAGGAAAAAAATGGCATTTCTTTAAAAAGAGGAATCTATGAGTCAATGACAAAAAAGTCTGTCAACAGAGTTCAAAGATCCAATTTTGCTAGCCAATACCTGTGGCCAAGACTTCTAATAACTCTGAGCCTCAGTTTTGTTATCGGTTATTAAATGTTTGACATAGCAAATCCATAACATGAAATTTTATGAGGGTGCCTGTCCTTACCTTTCTAAAATGAAATAAAGGAGTAATTTGTTTTGAGCATGAGTGTGTGTTTAGTTATAGAATTTCTAAGCATATATCAATATGGACACAAAAAATTTTATTTTCTAATTAAGAAAATTTGTCTTCTATAATCTTTAAAGTAACATCAAACATCAACTAGGCATCTACCGTGTATAAAATGCTTAGGCCTATATAAAAATAATAGAGCATTTAAAAATAGGAGGTCAGCCAATATGAGGGAAAATGGTGATAATTTTGGATAGTTAGCAGAAATTATGTGAGGATGAGGAGTATGAGAAAGGATGGTGGGAAAAGTTGTTTTGTTGTTGTTGTTTTTAATATTACGGGTTTACCATGAAGGGGAATAATTAGGCTAGCTCTGTGTTGCTCCAGAGTAGGATGAGGACTAAAAAAAAGTGAAATATGTCAGGAGGCAGATTTCAGAAACTACATTAAAACCAAGTGCTTATAACAGTGACAGCTGTCATATATTGGCTTAGGTTGTCTTAGAGAACAGGGAGAGACCCATTACTGAAATTATTCAATGAATAGCTACAGACATGCCATAGTTGCTGGTAAAACCAGATCTCTAGGACAAAAAGTGCTGTGATTTCTTGAGTTTGCTGATTTCCATGGTACAAATACTCCCATAATGCCAGACTTCAAGCTAATATCACTGAAGACGGAGATAGGAAGAAAGGCAGGCAGCTGACTCACTAGCAGGGGCGAGCCAGCTCCAGGTGAACTCTGGCTACAGTCAAAACATTCAGCTGCAAGGTACAGGAAATTGGTCTCACATATAAGTAAACAATAAAATGAGAATTTAGGGGCTCATATAACTGAGAAGTTTGGAGAGAGGGCAACATCCAGGCATTGCTCTATTCAGATGCTCAAATGGTATATCAGAAATCTTGTTTTCATTCATTCATTTATTCATTTTTTTCTCAAAAATATTTATTAAATGCTCACTATATATCAGGCACTATTCTAAGTGCTGAGCACACATTGATAAAATAAACTTAGCTTTGCATTCATGAAGTTATGTGTTCGTGGTGGAGCCAATCAATAAGCAAATATGTAATATCATACGGAATGATAAATGCTATGAAGACAAGCCAAACAAGGCCAAGGCATAAAGAATGATTGTGCAGTTTGAGGAGGGCCTGTAACAGTTGGGGTGGTCAGGGAGACTACTTTGAGCAGGAGGTGAACTATGAATTTCTGGGGGAAGAGTGTTCCAGGAAGGGGAACAGCAAGTATACAGGTAGTAAGACCAGAACATGCCTGTTCAAGGAGTGCAAGAAATCCCATACGGTTGCAGCTGAGCAAGAAGGAGAGTGGTAGGAAAGGCATATTGGAGGGGGAAAGGACCATGACATATATGACCTTGTAGCCAGGGTAAGTACTTTGCATTTTATTCACCAATTGATGAAAAATTGCTAGACGTTTTGAGCCGAGAAATAGCATGATATGTTTTATATTTTAAAAGAGCTACTTTGCCTGCTCAGTAAAGAGTTGACTGAAAGTGGAAAGACACTCCAGGAAGCAGGGAGCCCACTTGGGAGACTGCTGCCATAATCCAAGGAAGAGTTGACTGTGGCTTGGACCAGGATATTACAATAAAGCTGGAAAGAGTTGGTCAGACTGTGACTGACAGGACTTAATGGTGGACTCAATGTATGGTGTAAGAGAAAGATAGGGACCAAGACTGCTCTGATATTTGGGGGCCTAAGAAGAAAAATCAAGAGTTCTAATGCATACATGCGTATTTTGAGATCCACAGAGATGCATATTAGACCATCTGATACTCAGGGGAGAAGGCTGGGCTCAGAGGAAAACATCAGAGTTATCCATCATTGGGAAGAGGCTTTATAAAGCCAGGGGCAGTGAGTACAGATAAGGAAGAGATTCAAGGATTAAGCCCTAGTCTGAAAGAGGGAGAGGATCTAACCACAAAAATGAGAAAGGAGCAGCAAAAGACAAGGAAAGGACCGATGTCCAAAGAATCAACTGATAATAGTGTCAAATGCTGCTGAGACATTGAGTAACATGACAAGAATGATTTCAGTGGAATGATGAGATCATAATCCTCATCAGTGAAAGTTAAAGAGGAGGAGACAAGGCAGGAAGCATAGGTAGAGAACAATAGATAAACAGGATAGAACTTGAAGGGAGATGTGAGAGTTAAGAGAAGAAATGATTTATTTGTTTGTTTGTGCTTTTGTTTTTCAAGTTGGGAAAAATCACAGCAGGTGTATAAGCTGGTGAAAATGACACAATAAAGAAGAGAACATTGATGATGGAAGAGAGCAAGGGCTAAATAGAGGAGCAAACTCCTTGAGTTTTAGGTGCTACGTTTTGGGATCCATTGTCTATGGGAAGGACAGATCACTACTGTAATGAAAGGAAGGGGAATATTTTGCTGCAGAAGATGGAAGGTTAATAGATTTGCCAATGGAAATATAAAACAGTTCTCTTCTGATCACCTGTATTTTCTCAGTGAAATAAGAAGCAAGATCTTTAGCTATGAGTGGATAGGAGCAAAAGTATACGAGGCTTGAAGAGAAAGAAGAAGGTTTATAGCTGGCTTCTCAGAGAAGGGGAGAGTAGATTGAGCAGGAAAATATATTAGCATTGCCAGGCCATGCTGAGGGCTCACTGGGGTTTGTGGTCATATTTCTGGATGTTGCTTTCATTGTCTGGCAAGCTCAATCTTGTTTGTGCCAAGATGCCTACCTGCTTCTCTTAGTTTATATTCCACCAGCTTTGTAAATCCAGTGGAGTAACAGCAAAAATCTCTGAGCCGGCTCTTGTCTGCTGGCTGTTAGCCCTTCTCTGGCTTGAACCCATTTCTGTGGTCAAGGGATGCTGATTGATTAGCTGTGTCACACTTCTTCCCCTGAAGCCTGGGGTCAGGGTGGATTCAGACACAATCAGACACAAGGATGAAGGTGGAAGGGTGGGTTTCCAAAGAGAATTGTAATATATGCTATCATAGGAAGGGGGGAATAAAAGCTGATCAGACAAAACAGCCAATGTTCACCACTGCATATTATTGGCATAAAATTTGCGGCTTCATAAATGACCTCTAAGAATCCTTTCAATTCGAATAATCTCTAATTCCCTAGCTTTGAAACTCCCAAACTGGGCACATTTGGCTGGTGAAAGAAATGATCCAACAACCACATTACTGATGATTTTCATTAATCTTACTTATTCACCAGCTTTACCTGCCCAGTGCATTTTCAACCTGCTTCCAATGTGTGTACTCTTCCTGCAGCCCTCTGTCTTACATTGCTACTGAAATGCTATTTTCTTCAGGATTTGCTTTCTTACATCTGTCATATTGCATTCAATTTCCCTTAGAGAGTTTCTCATATTTAAAAAAGTCAGATTCTCATATTTTAAAAAGTCAGATTCATTTTTTCTCATATTTAAAAAAGTCAGATTCTGCACTATCACCACCCCCAAAAAAATCACCATTCTATTTTTATTTAATTCTAACTATAAGTGTTTTAAAATTTTCCCTTCCTAACAGTTTCACTGTGGATTTATATTCTGAGTATCTGTGCAACCACATAAGTTGCTATGGCAATATTATAAAATTATTCCAAATCACGAGGCCTCCCTGAAACCATGCATACTGGATTTGGAAATAACATTGATGAGAACACTGCATTTCAGATAAGAAAGTCCCAGATAAGCAGAGACTTCTAATTAGAATTATTGCCCTGATTTTTTTCCATTAACTTACCATTAAATTCTTGTTTTATAGTGATAACAAGCAGTGTAAAGAAAAATGATTCCCTCACCCTCACTTCCCTTAACACACGTACACAATTTTTTTGTCACCACAGTAGAAAGGAAGATGACCTCTGGTAGGAATTACAATTAAGCTGGAGGTGGCTGGGGGATTAAGTTTGTTGATATAATGCCCAAGGACCAGTGAAATGAAATATTTTTAGAAAGAATGGAGTATAAAATTTGACTTGATAGGAATCACCACACAATGATCACCATTTACTGATGATCACCTATCATATTTCAGAAACTACTCATTTTGTATACATTATTGTCTCATTCGATCTTCCCAGCAACCTCCTGAGGAGGGCATTATTGAGGTTGCTCAAGGCTTCATAGTTGTTAAGAGCTAGAACCAGAATCCGAAGTCTGGTCTTGAAGGCCCTAGAGTTGAAACACCTACCTGTTGTACTTCCTTTCTTTTTGAGGGTATAGTCCTCTGCATTTGCACCTCTCAGCACTTACCTAGCAAGCTGTCATATGTTTTTGGTCATTGAAGAAGCCAGAGAGCATAATGTGGTGAAAAACAAACAAACATCAGAACAACAACAAAATCCAACAGCCCTGCTAAGGCTGGAAACGCTATGTAGTGGTTAAAAGACTGGCTTTAGAGGATTTTAGCTAAATGATTTTTATCTGGACCTTAAATATTTTATTTGATGACCATCTCAAATTACTCGGGCTTGGATAGCACCATTGTCCTTGCTTGTTATTCCTAACCGCTACATCAGTACGGAGGCTTTCTTTATTCAATGGAAGGAGGCAACTGCAGCTGTCCAGCTTCACTGCAGGACACTGGGGAAAGAAGCCTCTTTTTCTTGAGCTTCTCTGTCAGGAAGCAAAGTTTTGAAGTTGACCTCAAGAGCGTGTGTAGATGGATAGAAGCATTTTCTATCCCAGGGAGACTCGGCTCCAGTTCTGCATCAAATACTCTCTTCTCTCTTTTTCCCTCTTAAACAATACAAGAGACCTAATCAGTCTCCTTGGAAAGCCCTGTTTGAGGGGGCTGCCTCCCTCTCACCAATTCCTCACTGCAATTTTATCTCCAGTCCTTTAAAAGAATGTACTTTCAACTAGAGGATTTAAAAGGAAAAATTTGACCTAAAGTTTTCCCCACTGAGGCAGCCATGGAAAAGAGTTTCTCTGCTTTTAGCTGGATTTTCAATTTAGCAATATTTAAGAAATTGGCTTTAAATATGGTACATTAGGAATAAGGAGTGAGGAAATATTTTTCTAACAAATAAAAATCAAGAATATTTACAAAGCATTACCAGAGATTTCGGTGAACTATGAATTTTTAAGTAACACTCAGTCAACAAACTCCTATCAGTTTTCAAGTGTTTGTTGTCAGGAAAATGTCCTCTGCTTTGTGTCGTCTGCTTGTTTGTGATGAATTATTAACATGACTCTGATGCATGGGGGAGCGTTCCCTAAGTTCTTTTTGTTCTCTCTCCATGGTGTCACTACTGAGATGAGCTTGTCTAATGAAATCCACGTTTGCTCACTTATGGATTTATTGAGCACC
>PVKH010038758.1:0-11073 GCA_004027955.1 Chaetophractus vellerosus | reverse complement strand
CCATCTTTTATTGGAATAAAACTAGAAAATTTAAGATTTAGGCAAAATTTTGACTATCTGATTTAGAAAGACAAATGATAGAAAAATCTTAATTTCTCTATTTACAAGTTATTGATGTGTTCATTGTTTTTATTATGAGAAAATGATCTAAAAGAAGTATTCCAGTATACTAAGTATGATATAAAATTCATCATATCTATTTAGAGTGATATGAAATCTGCTCAATTCTGCCAAAAATCATCTTTTTAAAACAGCTATTTTTTAAATAACCAAAAACTTATGTCCATTATACAATTATACAAGAAATGTTAAAAATACAATATATACAACTTTTTAAAAAGCAATAATGCAATTAAATATACAATATTTCATCTATTCTAAGATAACATCTGTGCTCACATTTCAACATTCTGAAATCAGTATAGTCAAAAGTATGGCACTGATTAGTTTTTTTTTCTTTCTTTGTATATGATAAAATAATGTACATCTTAGCAAATGGTGGTATCTTAAATTTGAAGAAAATAGCTATACCCCTTTATATTATCTTTCTTAATCTGAATCAAAAGTTCAAGTAAAAAAATGTCTAGGTTTCTGGTCACTTTGATATGAAAAGCTGTTGTTCTTACCTGCTCACAGGGTGCTTTCTGCAAAGTAATTGTGAATTTGTCCTTGCCAGTTCCTTTCACAAGGATATATTGGCACATGCCAATGAAAGAATAATGTCGACCATCAAAAGTTGTAAAATGAGAATCGCCCACAACAGAGCAATGAACTACAAATAAGAAGAAAAATAAAGGAAGAAGAATAGAAAAAAGAGGAGAAGGAAATTAGATAAATTCTTTAGAAAGCAGAAGGTCAATTTACGAAAAATAATCATACATCAAAACAAAGTTTAAAGTGTTTAAAACTGACTGGTTTGAAAAAATTACTAGACTAATTATGTAATAAATTTGATTTAAAAATTATTAACTGACAGTCTTCTGCAATACTCTATAGGTTTTGTTAGATTTTTACTTTTTAAAAATTTTTTACAAAATATGTCTGCTCAAAGTTAGCACTGATGCAACTTTCCATTTATTCTCTAAATCCTGCATTTATAGATCGTTACATCTCTTGGTACATATGAAATGTCTTCATGAATATCAGTCCTATCTTCTTCCCAATTTAAAGAAAATATCTCAAAAATATTTTAAAAGATTACCTGGACAGTCATGCTCAGTGCAGTTCCAAATTCCGCCAACACAAACACTAAATGAAATTTTTAAAATATTAATCTACTAGTATAGAGAAACTGTGTTAATGTTTGCATCAAAACATTTATTGATGTACCAGACTATAACATGTTCACAAGTTCAGAATAATCTGACTTGAAAAACACCTCTGGGAAAGTCATTGACTGATTTAGGGTTGGCTGGCACCAACTTAAATTATTATCTTTGGTGTGTCAAACTTAATAATGACTGACGATGATATAAGGGAACATCAAAACAGTGAGGAACAAAAATACTATGTAAGCAGAGAACTTCTGCTTTATGTTGTGTGTTCAGTGTTTAGACTAATAAAAAAAGTAACACATGCAAAAGCATTTACCAAAATCGTTAATGAAATATACATTAAGGGTTAAGATTAATAAATTAGCTCTCCTACTAAAGTACAAATTATGCAGGTTCACCTGGAAGATGATCAAACATTACAAAGAGAGATGTCATCTAATGTAATATAAATTTTACCTTCTCCCCTCATACTGTAGATTTTTGGAGGAACTCAAATGAACATCCAAGAACAAGGTTATTCAATTGCACTTCATTTGTACACACCGACACCAAAGAGAAGAGTCTGAAGACATTTAGGCCTGTTTCTTTTTAGGACTGTACTGGAGGAATGTCATGTTTGCCTATAGTCTTAGTTAATTTAATAAGAATTTCTAAATGTTTCTAATCACGGCCAAAAATTGACATTATGAAGAGTCACTTTTAAAGTACCTTTTAAAGTAAAGTAAAGAAGCCCAGAAACACCAAAAATTTTTAAGAGTAAAAGTATTTACAAATTAATTACAAATAATGCAAAAATACAGCAGAACCATCACATATATATAAGATTTTATGTAAATTCCAAAGGAAGTAATAAGACTTATATCATCAAAGAAAATATAGATCTGACCCCCATGGAGTTTAAAAACAAACTGTATCTGTCTATTAAACTTGTCAGCTAGCCAGTTGCCAAAAATAATTGGTTGAACATTGATCACATACCATTCAGTACATTCTTGTTCAATTTTTGAACCAACTGAAAAAGCTAATCCATGAAAACTACATGGGCAATTTTCCAAGGAGATGCAAGTTCCATTGTCCATTATGAGACCTATTTAAGAAAAATACATTTCAAATTCTCAAAATAAATAATAAAGACTATATTCTTTGAATTTAATAATTCAACCAACTTTTATTGAATACCTGCTTACATTAGGTGCTAGGGATAAAAATTCTTTGCTTTCACGGAGTTACCAATGACCTTGATAAGGGGCCTATTTTGAGGGTTTTCATCTTTCTTTTTTTATTATTATTATTATTTTTTATTTATTACATATCCCCCCACCCCCGCTTGCTCTTGCTGTGTGTCCCTTCTTCTGTGTCTTTCTATGTCTGCTTCTTGTCTCCCCCCGTCTTTGTGGGGGCACGCCGAGTAGGCCCTCCGCAACGGCAGCTCGCTCCGTTCGTGGGTGGCTCCATTCCGTTTTCACGGGCGGCTCCGCTCCATGTTTTGCGGGCAGCAGTCCTCCATGTTTTTTGCGGGCTGCCGGCTTCCGCGCTTCGCAGGCAGCAGCTCCGCTTTTCACCGGTGACTTTGCCATGCCCGTGGGGGCTCCGCCCTGCCCGTGGCGGCTTTTTGCCTTGCCCACGGCGGCTCTGCCCCACCCACGGTGGCTTGCCTTTCTCAAGGCCGTCTGCCCGCTCGGAGAGGTCCCCGGGAACTGAACCCGGAGCCTCCCATGTGGTACCCCAGCGCGCTCTTTATCCACTGAGCTATCTAGCCGGGCCCCGTTTTCATCTTTCTTATCCCATGACATACAATCAAAAACTCAAAGTTCACTATACAGCATAAAAGTAACTCGACAGTATTTCCTTATTTTGGGGGAAGGAGAAAGTATTTTCTTGGTTTAGACTCTGTTCATCCCAAAATGAGAGAGAATTATACTATTATCATACAAAAATAAAGAAAGAAAGAAAGAATTAGGTAATGCTGAAAAAAAGGGTCCATCCAGTGAACTGATTGTTACTCCTTTCTGACAAGTAAAGGAGGTTGAGCCAAAACATAAATCAACCATATTACTAAGCCACTGTTTCATTTAGCTGACCATTTTCTTTTTCATAGCAAGACTTTCTAGATGAAGGAAGCATTGGTTTATATTTTGGTGCACGGATTTATATTTTAAGCTCCTTATCTCATCTTTGGTAACAAACAGTTCAGACCATACTTTGGGTAGCACTGACAACAACAGACTGAGATCAATAAATCTGTGTTCCAACTAGTCCTCATCCATATTAAGTAATGAACCTGGGAAAATCACTTAACCTCTCTGGGATTCTTTTTATTTTTATTTTTTTGAACCTGTAAAAATAAAAGGGTTGGAGTAAATTCTCAATGTTCTTTATAAATGTCTATCAGTATAGCACAGTCAGTCCTAAATTTAAATCCCACCTCTATCACTTACTATGCTACTTTAATCTGACTGAGCCTCAGTTTTATGGCAATTAGGATGGTTAGATAAAATAATTTATGGGAGCACTGAGTGCCTGGAACATAGCTGCCCCCCAATTCTTGGTTCTGTTCTTTAGTGATTCTAATCAGGAGCTGATATAAATGCCAATATAGTTATGATAAAATAGATAGTGTTGTTATTTACTTGAATTTTTTATTTTCCAGAGGTAATTCAAGAGCTTCATAAATTATATGCAATTACAATAAGGTACTTTTTAACTTTATGAAGAAGAAATTAAGGCATGGAATATTATAAGATTTAAAGTCATCCAGCAAATCAAAAGAAATTCTAGAAATAGGGAACTCAAATTAACAATGACTTAAATGTTCAACACTACTTTAGACCCTATGCATGAAATTATCACTTTTATTCCTTGATATCAAGACTTATTTCTTTGACTCATGGAATATAGAGATTGTTAATCTTCATATCCTCTACATCTAGCATAATACTAGAAGTTGCTCAATAGCTATTTTTAGATGCACTAAATATGAAAAAATGAAAGATAAATTTATTATAGCATTTAATGGCAACTACCCAACATAGTACAGAAAATGCATGACATAGAACTTCAAAGGAATTCAGAGAGAGTAGTTACAGTATTAGTGTAGAACAAATTTACTTGAGTCTTAGAAAATGGATAGAATATGGGTAAGAACAGAGAGCGAAACAGTCCCAGAAGTTTGGCAATCAGTGCATAAAATGTTCACAAAAAGAAAAAAAGTCATGCAAAATCTTCTAAATATTAAAACTACATTATGGTCTGAACTCTTGTACTGTCAAAATGTGAAGGCTTTTTCTCTGGATTTGCTTTCATCTTTAAAAACATGAAAATATATAAATTATTAAATATTTGTAAATATTCAAAAAAAGAAAAGATTTGCCAAGACTAGATTTCAAATTTCCTGGGAAAATTACAATCAATGAGCCTTTTATTAATGACAAGTAGTTATACAGTTTTTCCTCCTACAAGGGTTTCCATATTCTAGAAGAAAATTGTCCCTGCCCTAAAGTCATGGGAGAAGACATCAAGACATTAATTTCAGACAGTAGGTACTCATTTCCCTGAGTGCAGACATGGTGCTCTCATGAGACACTTACCATCTGGGCAGTAACATCCATCAAGACAGTGGAGATTGCTCCCCAAACATTGGTTCTCAAATGTGCAGGTTGGTGGACAGCAACTGATACAATCCCGATGGACAAAGCTATCATCACATTTATCAGCTAAAATGAGCAAACGGGGAAGCTGTAAGTCAATTTTACTCACCTTTCTTTCAAAAAGAATTACTTACAGAGTTTCAAAAAGTATACAAGTTTACAAATTACTTGTAATTGCATCAATACCTAAATACTTGCAAGTCATTTGTTCTGAGTACTAGGATGAATTTTGAGTACCAGGAGAAGGCTAAAATTTACAAAAGTAAAGAGGTCTTGGAAAATAAGAAAACATACTGCACGCTGGGAAGTCATCTCTCCAGTCTTGAATCGGATAGCCTGCATGAGAACAGGCTCTAGCATACTCCGTGACTGCTCGACAGTAGGTATCATCATCATCAGTTCTGTAAAGAGAAAAGGTGTACCAGAATCACATAGGAAGCACTGACAGAAGCCAGGCCTTTGATCTCTTGGTCCCTAGAAATGCTGAGTGCATGGGGAATATTCTAATATATGTGTCTCTAATAATATATTCTATCATGGACAATAACAGAGAAAATCTATAAACCTATAGCTAAATAAACCAGCTAAATTGGTGCAGATAAATTATCTACATCAAAGTCTTTCAATAAGTTGGGTACTTTTCTCTTGAGTCAAGGAACAACCTATACTGAAAAAGATTTCTCTTTTAATTATGACATTCTTGCCAGAATCATTGTATGGATTTTTTTTTTATCTCCCACAAAGCATCCAGACTTTTAGAATTTACTAAATTCTATTATAACAACTAAAATTCTATCACACCAAAAACATCAAATATGAGATACCAAGATACCAGGCTTTAGATAGCCCACATATTGGAATAAAAATAAATACTAACAAACTGTAGCACCCAAAAGTGTTTTGATGATTCTTTAGAGGTCCTTGCAATAAGATCCCAAAGCATGTTTGAAAGAATGAATAAATAATATTTAACTTAAGATTTAAAGGAGAGTTTGAGTTCTTTCAAGTTCAAATTCCTAAAGGTTGTTACTTTTATAACATTGCTTCAAAAGTAAATAATCTCTATTTTTTTATAATTGCCTTCGAAGCTCCCCTAAACAATTTATTATAAGACATCTGCCAATTCTCAAAGCAGATTAATAAGGCCCCAACAAAATAAGCAGGGCTCATAAGCTGGTGGTGGGCTTGTTTTTCAAGTCAACCCAAACTCGAAATATCTTACAAGATAATGACCTTAAGAATGTTGTATTTTGTGAACCTTAACATTTTCAGTATCTCTATTGTAAAAGCCACCATCTCAAATGGCACTTATCTTGTGTAACTGTAATTGGAGCCATTCAGCTTATCTAGTCCAATTAACAGAGGTTTAGGTGGAAAAAAGGACTGAGCACAAAGCTTCAGAACTCAGAAAATATTTTAAACCACCAAATAAGAAAAGTCTGTGAAAAAAGTATAAGCTAACATTATTTAATTACTGGGAAGACATTCAATTTATTATTTACAGTGTGCATTAAATATGTGTATTGCTTCCTACAATTATTTGGTGGTTAGAAAGTTAGCAAGGTAACTGAATTTTTATTTTTTCAACCCCGTCCAACTGGTACTAAAACAGCTACCATTTATTAAGGGTCTCCATTACTCTAGACACCGTGCTAGACACATTACATACAACATTTCACTAAAACCAAAACTAAAACTCACAACGGAACAAGAAAGACATTATTACCCCAATTTACTGAGGGGGAAAAGTGAGCTTATTTTTCTATTTTGGATGTTAATTTTAATGCAGAAAATAAACACTAAAGAATATCTGTCTTCAAATCAATTAACTTTGCCATGACAAAATTAAAAGCATTTGCTTGCTGCTAGGTTTAGCATTCTTAGAAGCAGGACTAGGAAGGCATTTCAAAGATGGGATTGTATCATCCTTCAAGGTCCTACTCAAATGCATCTCTTCTATGGGGCCTTTGTTGGCCCTCCCAGATAAAGTCGGCAGTTGTCTCCACCACCTTCACAGCACTGTGCATTTAGGGCATTATGTCATTACTGGAGACCTGTATCTCTGTCCCAGGAGAATACGGGATCCCTAGGACAGGGCCGTGTCGTAATTGTTTCTGTTTCTCCAATGTGTGGCACAATGCCAAGCTCAGAAGAGAGGCCCAGAAAATGTATTGAATTAAATTTAAGATAGGATCGTCATATATGCAGGAAATTATGTTCAGCCAATTCCACATTTTCTTTCTGGTGCTACAGGATCATTGTGATGCAATCCCCTAATATAGGAAATACAGAAAATCTCCTGTAGGAAGAAAGAATGTAGGTAGGACCAGTCCTGGGTCAAATAATAAGGAGGGGTGGTGAAAGCAAACACTTGCATCTTCTCACTTGCCTTTAACAATACCCACTAACTGGCTGATAATGCCCTTCCTTTGCTATTACATGCCTGCTCTGTTCCTAAAGCCTGTCTCTGCAACGCTTATGGTGTCAGCTAATTTCAGCTAGTAAAAAATGTTTCTCCATCGCTGCTATATTTATTTTCCCTGAAGAAAGACTCAAAGTTTCAAAAGCCAAAGCCCACGAATACCAAAATTTCAAAAGACAAAGACGCTTATTTCTTTTTTTCTTTTCTTTTTTCAGTTTGAGAAGTAGTGAGTCTACAAAATGTTAATTTCTTAATGATGAAATTTTTGAAGAAGTGGATGTGGCAGAGATCGCTTTTTGTCCTCTCATATCCAGTACCTCTTTCTTATTTTCAGTATTAGAATTCCCAAGTTGTTGCTGGGCAGATGGCTGCCCAGCCAAAGGTAACATTTCCCAGCATCCCTTGCATCTAGACGTGGCCATGTTTCTAGGTTCAGGCCAAACGTTTAAAAGTAGGAGTGGCACAAAAAACTTCCAGGTCATTTCCTTAAAAGAAATAAAATAAAATTTAAAAAGCTGCCAGCCCTCTACTTCCTTTCATCCTCCCTCCCTTCCTAAGGGCTTAAATGTGGACATGGTCAAAGTGAGCCAGTTTGGGCCATGGAATTGAGAATAATGCGTAATACCCTAGGCCATAGGGGATGGTGTGGCTACAAGATCAATGAGTCTTTGGAAATTTCAACCCAAGACCAATTACTGGGTGAGTTCTGATATAAGAGAAAAAGAAATGTTCATTTAAGTCACTGTTACTTTGACAGTTGAAGCAGCCAAACAATAACTTATAAATGGAAAATGACCTTTCCAGGACTTACCAAATGAAACTTCAACTCAGCCTACTTGAAAAAAGGGTACTAAAGATGAGACTTGGTAAGGCAAGTGAAAACACTACTAGAGAATGATGCAAGAATGACTCACTGTGGAATACAGAATTTTTAATTACATATTCATAGGTAAATAAGGGCCATGGCCTTCTCTACAGGAATTCTTAAAAGAGACCCGGTAACAAATCAAAGAGATTTAATAATATAGTTCCTAAATAAGAAGAAAAACCAAATAGGGAACAGAATTTTTCAAATTATAGAGTAATGTCAGTAAGTACCCAATATATTTTAAGTGGAGGGGGAGTTCTGTCAAAGCTCTTGCATTATTCTAAGAATCACTGAAATTTAGTGGCTCTCTATATAAATCAAGTCATAATTGCACCCAACTCAGAATCAACAGGTGTCACAAATAAGCTTATTTTGACATCTGGAAAATATCTTTATATTAATTATTTTTGTAGTAATCATAATTTAGTTAAAGCAGAGCAGTTATAGATAACACAATCTGATATTCTCTCAAACTTTCTTCTTTGTTCTTACCTTTGACAAGCTTAAACCTCTTGACAAGCTACCCAAAGTTCCTTTTAAGTGTTTTTATGCAACCTAAAACTAATCTGGTCTTTTACAAAAAAGTTCCCATGTATCATTTGAGTTTCTTGGAATTCTAGAAAAATGCAGGTGCATTAAATTTACCTGAGGTATTCTTGAACATCCAAGATGGCAAATCACATAAACATGATAAATTTTTGAAAAAATAAAATAAAATGAACATTTCAACAATGGGTAAATTATGGAATCTATATTGTTGGACATATTACCAGGAGTCTTATTGAATTTTTTCCCTAGATAACCACCTATTCCAGGTGTTCTTATGCTGGGGTCCACAGATATTCTGGGGCCTACAGATTAGGGATCTGAGGTTAGAATGCAGGTGTCTGCGCCCTTGGATGAGAAAAATATTATATCTTTATTTTTACTAATGTGCAAGTGAGAAATAGCATTTCCATGAATTTTGCATAAGAATAACACATCACGAGGGCATCAGCAGTATCTGTGACTTTATCCCCAATAGAAATCATAACTGTTTTCAGACCTCATTACAGTTTTTGCTGATATCACAAAATATTGTTATCAAATTACGGTAATGAGTAGACCTTAAATACATATAAAACACATGTATCACAAATTCATATATTTTACTATTTTGATAACTATTAAATATAATTGATTTCCTTTGTAATCTTATGTGTTTTACTTTGTTCATTCAAAACATTATTCTGGAAAGGAGTCTACAGACATCTCTAGATGCTCAAAAGAGTCAGTGGCACAAACATGGTTAAGAACTGTTGGATTCTGCTAGTGACGCTCATGTAAAACATTTAGCACAGTGCCTGTTATACAGAAAGCTTTCAGCAGCTGCTGGTACAGTTTATGTCGTATATTTCCTGTTACGTTTGCGAGATGCCAGAACATGGCTAAATTACAGAAGTATCTTTTGTTCTTCTTCTTGGATAAAGAAAATTTTATTGCAGATCACTTCACTTACTTGCAAAGATCATTAATACAGCTGGCAATATATGAATATGGATCAATATATTCATGGCAGCTGAGAAAAGGAAACTGCAACAGTGTCTGACACTTGAAGAAGATTGCCTGTGAGGAAAAGACGCCAGTCACCAGAGAATATTTAATAACATGTATATTCTCATTTTCATTAGTGGTCTTATTTGCAAGAATGTTGGTTCTTACCAGGAAAGAGAAGGTAATTTATGCTCACAAATTTTAGACAACATTTTCCTAACTCCATGTTTTCATGATGAGGCTTGCTTTTATGAAACTTGTTATATTCACTATTTCTGTAATAATCTTAGTCATTCTCCACTGCAATTATATTTCCTACATTTAAAATTTTTGTAATTTTGGTATGTTTGCACTTAAAATGCTTAATGATAAATATACAAATAATATGATGTGTATTACATTCAACATGCCCACATTTTTCACATCAAATTTACCTCAAATGCTGGCATTCCACTTGAGCATGGATTTGGAAAATCCGAAGGTATTGGTACACACTTGTTATCATCTGGAGTTTGCACCAACCAACTGTTTGCAAACATAGCAATGTCTTCTGTATAGTCCTCTATTTCACACAAACACACACACACCAAAAAAAAATATGTGTAACAGTATCGTTTTCCACAAACATAGACAAAGTTCTTCAACACAAACTTTCTGATAAGAAAAGTAAACTCGATAACCTAATTAACCAATGACATTAGACTGTAACATCACTTTGGTATAATAAAAATACATTGAACAAAGTATAAGTATCAAAAGAAAGTTAGTACAGTTGGAGAGAAAAAGTAAACTCATGAAAACAAGATGGACAACAATGGGATGCAAGCAGGTACAAAATACGTGTAGGTGAGGCACAAATTTGTCAACATAGAGTTTGTGCTCTAATAAGCATAAAACTAAGACACATAAGTAAAAGTTTGGTGTGAAATTTCTGAGACAGCCCTCTCTTTATATTTCATATTAGTAAGGCCCTTACTAAAATTCCAGTTCCATTTTTGGGGTCCAAAACAATTTTTTTTTAATTTTGGTTGAGCCCTTGGAGAGATAATCAGAGGACAGCATTATCAATGATTAAAGACTAGAAAAGACACCTAAAGAAGAAAAACTAAGAAGTGAACCTATTTCGTCTAAATATTATGAAAAGATTTTTTTCTAAACAAGGTTAGGATGGAGCCCAATATTAAAAATCATGAAGCTTACCCCAGCATTATTTAGAGCTGATATCTGATGAGCAGAAAACAGATGGTTGGTGGTAAGCTCCCTGGACCCTCAGCTCCATATCAAGTTTAAATTTTCTCAGCACCTGGCCTCTCAGAATAACTTGGGACC
>PVKH010038757.1:0-11269 GCA_004027955.1 Chaetophractus vellerosus | reverse complement strand
AGCTCACCACGCGGCAGCTTGCCCTGCCCACAGTGGCTTGCCTTCTTGAGGTGGTCTGCCTGCTCAAGGAGGTCTGCCTGCTCGAGGAGGCCCCAGGAACCAAACCCGGGGCCTCCCATGTGGTAAACCAGAGCCCTACCAATTGAGCTATAGCTGGTTCCCGACTAGTCACCTTTTATAAAAAGTTAAGTTCCATGAAGGGAGGGCTTTGTATCTGTTTTGTTACTTATTTTATGTTTTATTTCCTATGCCTAGAACAGTGCTTACACCTAATAGTCACTTTAATAAATATTTTTGAATATTTTTGAATGAGAGGAGGAGAAGATTGATAGGGGGAGTTGCAGTAAGGTTGGTAATGTTCTATTACTTAAGCTGAGTAATGGGTACACAGACTGTATGTAATAGTATTCCTTACACTACATGTAAGTTACTAGATGATCGTCTGTATTATAAAATGTATTATAATACATTTTAAATGATAAACTACACTATTGAGTGTTCAGATTGAAAAACATTACCAAGTAAGGTGTAAAACAGACATTCTCAGGCCATCCTTCAGACCCAACCTATTTCTGCCTTTGCTTTGAATCTCCCCTTAGCCCCAGCGGGGGAAGGGTGCAGTCGAGAGTGCTAGGTTTAGGGGGGTGATAGTAACTGGAAGAACCTCTGTGAGGTGGGCTGTACCCACATCTTAGGTTAAAAGAAGTAGATTCAAGAGTATTTTCCTATTGGTTTTACGTCAAAATGGCCATGTTAGTGTGTCCTGCTTTGTCCATGTGTGAGGACTAAAGAGTGAAAAAAAAAAGAGACAAGTGAGTCTGTGTGTTTGTGTATGTGTGTATGTTGGGGGGAGTTCAGGTCACAGATGGCTTTTAAGATGGAGCAATATTTTAACTTTATTTCTTTCTTTCCTTTAACTCCAAACAGAATTTTCACAATATGTGAAAAAGTCTTTTAGATGAGTCAGTAACAAATACTTATACCAAGTGGTATTCAAAATATAGTCTTAGAAAAAAAAGGGGAAATTGCCCTATCAAACCACGTGCAATAGCCTGCCCAAAACAAACGTTTCCCCAGTACCATAAGGATAAACTGGAGATCAGTGCTTTTCTTCAGTTCCTTTTATGCATTTTTTTTTCTTTCAAAAGCAAGCAATCTGTTTAAACAGCTTGGGGAATGGATGTAGTAACGTGCCTGTTTCCACAGAGTATCTGAGTTCACTTCAGCAAGTTCTGGCTGAATGCCAATGGTGTGCCTAGCACCTTAAGAAAGTGTGGACAGCAGTAGGTTTTCATTCAAAAACAGTACAAATACGGAGTAAAGCCTCTGCCACAACCCACTTCTTGAGTTAAGAAACTGGGAGATCTCACTCCCTGCTGCATCATACAGAAATCTATTTTGGTGTTGTTGAATGCCAGATGTATGGTATGGAGCTTAATGCAAAGGATGGGGAATTTTATATTTTGTGATTTAGAAAGAGATAGAGTGAAATGTGCAAACTAAGAGCCTGAGGAGTTCATAAAGGCAAAGACCTGCTGTCCAGCCAGAGATGCATATTCTCATGGCTGCAGTTTCCTAGGTAAGATGTTGGGGAGGTCATGTGAACCACAGATTAAGGAATGGATATCGTCCCACCTCACCCCAGCCTGCATCTTGAATTTGGATAACTCTATGTCTTGTTTTTTTCTCGTGTACTGTAAAATGAGTATGCCTAAGGTTTCATCAAGCTCTTATACTCTTGCTTCTCTTCTGTTACTTTTGAATATTCTATACATACCCACATTCTCAATTTTTCTCTCTCATTGTCCCTCTCTCACTCTCTCTTTCTCACATACACAAACTCCTCTTAGCATAGTGTCTTCAAACTGGCTTAGCAAGCACATCCAGAGGATCCAGTCTGGGTTCCCAAATATGCAAAGTCTGGGAGAATATTTCAAAATAAATGTTAATTGAATTATTGAATGAATAACAACTAATTCATTCAATATAAATTTATTCCATTCTGTAATAGTACTTCTAAAATTTCAGTGGTTTACATATCACTGTCATGAATTTTGCCTATACTATGTGTGATGGGTAGGCTAATGTGTCAACTCTGCCAGGTAATTGTGCCCAGTTGTTTGGTCAAGCAAGCACTGGGCTAATTGTAATACAAGGACATTTATGGACTTTAGTCACCAGTGAGTTTACTGCATTGATAGCTGATTATATCTACATCAATCAGGGAGATTGCTGTCAGCAATGAGTGACACTTTACCCAAACAGTTGAATGCTTTAAAAGGAGACGTGATTTCAGCATTCAGAGAGAATTTCCTCGCTCATCTTTGGACAGCTAACATCTCCCAGAAACTCATCAAGGACCTTCATTGAACTTTCATCAGAGCCCCTGGTTTGCAGCCTCTGCAGAACCTGGACTTATACATCCCCATGTTCACGTGAGAGACTCTTATAAAATCTCATACTATTGACAGATATCTCTTGTTGATTCTGTTTCCCTAGAGAACCTTGACTAATATACTATGTAATATTTATAACATTTTTAGCCCATTTTTCTTTAAAATTACTCATTTTGACCAAATTTAGGTTTTTTTTTTATTAGAGAGTTATAGGAAAAAAGTCATGCAGAAAATACAGTGTTCCCATATAACACCCTCTCCATGCACAGTTTTCCCTATTATTAGGACTATGTAGTAGTATGGTACCTTTGAAATAATATAATTATACAATTAACTAAAGCCCATAGATTACACTAGGGTTCATTGTGTTGTACAGTCTTATGATTTTTAAAAAATATTTTATTCTAGTAACATACCTACAACCTAAAATTTCCCCTTTTAAACACATTCAAATTCACTGGTATTAATTCCATTAACAATGTTGCACTACCATCATCACCACCCATTATCAAAAATTTTCATCATCCCAAGCAGAAACTCTGTATCAATTAAGCATTGTCTTTCCATTCCCTACTACACCCATGGCCCTAGTAAATTGTTTTCCAGGTTCTGACTCTAAATTTGCTTATACTATTTCATATCAGTGAGATCATACAATGTTTGTCCTTTTGTGCCTGGCTTATTTCATTCAATGTGATATTGCCCAGGTTCATTCATACTGCTAATATATCAGCACATCATTACTTTTCATGGCTAAACAATATTCTGTTGTATGTATATGCCACATTTTGTTTATACACTCATCTGTTCATGTATGGTTGCGTTGCTCCCATCTTTTGGAAGTTGTGAATAATGTCGCGATGAAAACATTGATGGGAAATACCTGTTTGAGTCCCTGCTTTCAGTTCTTTGGGGTATATACCTAGAAGTAGGATTTCTGGTTCATTTGGTAATTCTATACTTAACTTTCCTATTAACTGCCACCTGTTCGCCGCAGGGTGTTCCTACTTTCCCACACCCTCTCCCACTCTTGTTATTTTCTGTTTTGTTTTTTTTTAATTTATAGATATAGTTGCCATTCTAATGGGTGTGAAGTGGTATCTCACTGTGGTTTTGGTTTGCATTTCCCTAATGCAAATGATGTTGAACAGCATTTCATGTGCTTATTGGCCATTTGCATATCTTATTTGGAGGAATGTCTATTTAAGTCTATTGACCATTTTATAATTGTGTTGTCTTTATGTTGTTGAGTTGTAGCATTTCATTATATATTCTGGATATTAAGCCCTTATCAGATATGTAGCATCCAAATATTTTCTCCCAATGTGTGATTTTTCTTTTTACTTTGTTGATAATGTCATTTGATGCAAATTAAAAAAAAATTGTTGAAGTTCAAATTATTTTTTCATTTGCTGCTCCTGCTTTTGGTGTAAAATATAACAAACCATTGCTAAGGTAAGGGTCTGAAGATGCTTCCCTGTATTTTCTTCTAGGAGTTTTATTGTTTTGGTTCTTATGTTTAGGTCCTTGATCCATTTTGAGTTAATTTTTGTATATGGTATAAGGTAGTGGGTCCTCCTTTATTTGTTTGCATATGGCTATCCGGTTTTCCCCTGTACCATTTAATTTTTTTTCTTTTTACTTTTAATGAAGCTTTAGATTACATAAATGTTACATAAAAAATATAAGGGATTCCCATATGTCTCACTCCCTTCTCCCAAACTTTCCCACATTAACAACATCCTTCATTAGTGTGATACATTTGTCACAATTGATAAATCCATATTGAAGCATTGCTACTAACCATGGACTATAGTTTACATTATAATAGTTTACACTCTGTAGCACACAATTTTGTAAGTTATGACAAAATATACAATGGCCTGTATCCATCACTGCAATGATATGCAGGACAAATCCAATTCCCAAAAATGTCCCCATCTTACACCTATTCTTCCCTCTCCCATTCCTCAGAACCTCAAGGCCACTGCCATTACATAAATGATAAGAGTTCTTCCATTGCTAGAATAATAATAACTCTATAGTAGAATAATAAGTCTATTTTAGTCCATTGTTCATTCCCCAATCTTGAGGATTTGGGGATGGTGATGCCCCCTCTTCTTCTAATTGAGAGGGAGCTTAGATCCCATGGGGCAGATGGATGGCACTCTCTTGCTTGCATTTGCAGATACTCTCTGTTCCTTGGGATGGGCATTGTCCATCATCATCTCCTTGTTAGTTGTCCTGGGTGAGTCAAATGAACTGGAGAGTAGGTGTTGCAACTCTGCTGAAATTCAGGGCTTAACTGGCACATGGACGGACCAAAGATTTAAATCTTTGGGGCATTATTTATCAAATATAGTGCTAATTATAGGTTAAAATAAAAGGGGCAGAAGAGCCATGTGTAGAGAACCTATAAATGAGTCTAACTCTGTAACACTGGGAGCATAAATTCCAAAGTAAGGCCCACTGCCAAATTCCTGAGCTATGTGCTCTGCTTATAGTTTCTGGATATCTCTAAAGACCTCAGGAGCCCCACTATCTGAGGCACTATTTATGTGGCAGTCAATGAGATCCTGCTGAGACTTACAAAGCATAACCTCTGGCATGACCTCCTCACTCACTTTGAAATCTCTTAGCTATAAAAACTCATTTGTATTTACCATTTTCCCCTTTTGGTCAAGGTCTTTTTCCAGATGCATTGCTAGTTGGTGCTTGGCAGTAATCCCTCAGTGCCAGGGAGGCTCATTCCTGAGAGTCATGCCCCGTGTTAGGGGGAAGGTAATGCATTTATATGCTGAGTTCAGCTTAGGGAGAGGCCACATTTGAACAACAAGGTGGCTTTCAGGAGGCAACTCTTAGCAGTATATAATACTAAGCTGTTTCAATTTCACAAGAAAAAGTTCAAAGGTAAAAGGCATAATGGTCTGTCTTCCTTCACTAGACATTGTCCTTGAACTCAGGGGATTCTTGCTGTACTGTTAAAGAATATAGAAGAACCCTCCAGGATGGGAATTCAATATTCTTTCAGTTATTGTGTAGATCTCTACCCACCGAGACCATGTCCTGTGAACACTTGAACACATTCCCATGTCTTAGAGGCATGCCCCAGTTGAAACCCTTCCCATACATCCCCACATCACTGACACTCCGCATCAGTGATCCTCCCCTGCCCCTGCAGGGAACCTTCTGTGATCCAAAACCTCTCCAAAAATGAAGCCAACAAAATAACCAAATAAAATAAGAAAAGGAAATAATTTTAAAAATAACTGGTAAAATACAAAAAAATTTAAAACAATTTGAATAATAAAAAAATTATTTTTAGACATTGTCTTTCATCACTGTAAGATCTGTTGTCTTGTATGTACAGTAACATTTTTGTCCATATATTCCCTCAGTGTCTTTTTTTCATTTTATCTTCAAAGAAGCTTTAGGATACAGAAAAGTCATATAGAGAATATAGGTGATTCCCATATACCCAATGCCCTCCCACATTCCCCCTTTCCCTTATTAACATTTTACAGGTGGATGGTACATTTGTTACAATTGATATACAAATATTGAAGCATTGCTATTAACCATAGTCAATAGTTTACATTATGGTTTACATTTTGGATCGTACTCATTTATAGGTTTTGACAAAATTTGAAGTGGCCTATATCTATCATTGCATGATCATGCTGAACAATTCTAATACCCTAAAAATGCCCTGCATTCCATATATTCTATTCTTTCCCCTCCCCTCGGAACCTATGCTAATCACTAAGTTTCCATATTTGAAGAATAAGATTCATAGTTATTGCAATATTGAGGGCTTGACTTATTGGTCTGTTTTCTTTCAGTAGGCATGCCTATGTTCTCAAGGGATTCTTGTCCCTCTAATTGAGAACATAGCAGGACTCCCTAGGGTGGGAGTTTGATATTTTCTTGATTATTGTGTGGGTCTCCACCAACTGATATAACATACTATGACAAAATGAACACTTACATATTCCATAGAAGCTGCCCCAGGTGTGCCTTGTCCCATGTACCCCCCACATCCAACACCCTACACCAGTAACCCTACCCTGCCATATTTGCCAAAAGAACATTCCCAATATTGTAGTTTTAACTACAGACCTGCAAATCCCCAGAGTTCACCTGCTCCTTCCCCTGACCCTCCCCCCAGTTCCATGGATAGTCCATCCCAATCTCCCAACCTACTCCCCATCACAGACCAGTTGTTGAAGACTCTATTCCTTCCCCACTTAGTGGTCTTGGCATCCTTGTAAAAGATCAGTTAACCAAAGTTGTGAGAGCTTACTTCTTAACTCTTTGGTTGAATCCATTGTTCTATATATGTGTCTGCCCTTGTGCCAGAATCACACTGTGTTGATCACTGCACCTTTGTAATAAGTTTTAAAATCAGGAAGAGTGAGTCCTCCAACTTTGTTCTTTTCAACATGGTTTTGGCTATTTTGGGCCCCTTATGCTGCCATATAAATTTGATGATCAGCTTTTCCATTTCTGCAAAAAAAGCTTTTGGAATTTTTATGGGGAATGTTTTTAACTTGGGTAGGATTTATATATTAACAATATTAGCCTTCCAATCCATGAACATGGAATGTCCTTCCAATTATTTAGGTCTTCTTTGATTTCTTTTAGCAATATTTTGTAATTTTCCACGTACAAGTTCTTTACATCCTTGGTTAATTTTATTCTAGATACTTGATACTTTTAGTTGCTGTTGTAAAAGGAATTTTTTCTTGATTTTCTCTTCAGATTGCTCATTACTTGTGTATAGAAATTCCATTGCTTTTTGCATGTTGACCACGTGCCCTGACACTTAGCTAAATTTGTTGATTAGCTCTCATAGCTTTGACATGGTTTTTTGTTTGTTTGTTTGTTTTTTTTTTGTTTTTTTGTTTAGAATTTTAGCTATAAAGCATCATGCCATCTAAAATAGGGGAAGTTTTACTTCTTCCTTTCTAATTTGGAAAACTTTTATTTCTGTTTCTTGCCTAATTTATCTGGCTAGGACTTCTAGCACAATGTTGAATAACAGTGGTGACAGTGGACATCATTGTCTTTTTCCTGATCCTGAAGGGAAAGCTTTCAGTGTTTCACCATTCATTGTGGTTTTTTCATATGTGCTCTTTATCGTGATGAAGAAGTTTCCATCTATTCCTAGTTTTCTAAGTGTTTTTTATCCAGAAGGAGTGCTGGATTTTGTCAAATGCCTTTTCTATGTCAAGTGAGATGATCATGTGTTTTCCCCTTTTATCTATTAATATGGTGTATTACATTAATTGATTTCTTATGTTGAACCACCCTTGCATACCTGGGATGAATCTTACTTGATCATGGCATATAAATCTTTTAATGTGCTGTTGGATTTGGCGTGCTAGTATTTGTTGAAGATTTTTTACATCTATGTTCATAAGGGATGTTTGTCTGTAATTTTCTTCTCTTGTGGTATCTTTATCTGGCTTTGGTATGAGGGTGAGGTTGACCTCATAGAATGAATTAGGGAGTGTGACTTTCACTTCAGTTTTCTTTGAAAGTGTTTGAGCAGGACTGGTGATAGTTCTTCTTGGAATGTTTGCTAAAATTCATCAGGGAAGCCATCTGGTCTAGGGCTTTCCTTTGTTGGGAGGTTTTTTGATTCAATTTCTTTACTTGTTATTGGTCTGCTGAGATCTTCTGTTTATTCTTGAGTGAGTGTAAGTAGTTTGTTTCCATTTCATCTAGGATATCTAATTTGTTGGCATACAGTTCATAGTATTCTTTTATAATCCTTTTTTTTCCTGTGGCATTAGTAATGAACCCCCATTTATCTCTGATTTTAATATTTGCATCCTTTCTCTTTTTTCTTTGTCAATCTAATTAAAGGTTTGTCAATTTTATTGATCTTTTCTAAGAAACAACTTTTGGTTTCATTGATTCTATTGTTTTTTTAAAAATTATCTATTTCATTTATCTTCACCCTAATCGTTGTACTTTTCTTCCTTCTGCTCACTTTGGGTTTAGTTTGCTCTTCTATTTTCAGACTATCCAGTTGTGAGGATAGGTCTTTGATTTGAGATCTTTCTTCTATTTTAATGCAAGCATTTTATTTATTATTATTATTTAAAGATACTTAAATTATACAAATGGCACATAAAAAATAGAGGGGAATCCCCAATGCCCCGCTTCCCACACCTCCTACATTTTCCCACATTAACAACATCTTTTGTTAGTGAGGTACATTCATTCCAATTGATGAACATATTTTGGAGCATTGCCACTAAGTGTGGATTAAAGTTTACATTGTAGTTTACATTCTCTCCCTCCCAATTCTGTACATTATGGCAAGATTTATAGTGGCCTGTATCTGTCATTGCAATGTCATTCAGGACAATTCCCAAGTCCCCAAAATGCCCCCATATTACACCTGTTTTTCCCTCTCCCTGCCCTCAGACCCTCCAGTGGCCACTGCCTCCACATCAATGATATAATTTCTTCCATTGTTAGAATCACAATTAAGTCTATAGTAGAATACCAGTAAATCTACTTTAGTCCATAGTTCATTCCCCAAGCCTGAGGATTCTGGGATGGTGATATCCACTCCACCTCTAATTGAGAGGGGACTGTGATCCCATAGGGCCGATGGATGGGACTCTCTTGTTGCAGTTGTAGGCTCTCTCGGTTCCTTGGTATGGCAGTTGTCCATCATCACCTCCATGTTAATTGTCCTGGGTGAGGCCAATGAACTGGAGAGTAGGTGTTGCAACTCTGTTGAGATTCAGGGCCCAGCTGGCACATGGACAGCCCAAAGACTTAAGTCTCTTGGACGTACACCTACCAACTCTAGTACTAATTATAGGTTCAAGTAGAAGGTCAGAGAGCCATGTGTAGGGAAACCACAACTGAGTCCAACTCTATCACTCAGTTATTGGCATTTAATCTTATGTGAGTTTCCTCATACTAAAATGTTGCTTTTCCCTCAAAGCTTTCAGAACTCTCTTGTCTTTTGCATTCAACAACTTGACTACTACATGTCAGAGCATGGTTCTCTTCCAGTTTATCCTGTCTAGGTTTTGTTGGGCTTCTTGAATGCACGTATTCGTGTCTTTCATTAAATTCCATTTCTCATCAGAAATTGTGCAGGCAGGAAGGCAGTGATACGAAATATTTAAGGAACTGAAAGAAAACGCCTATATGGTATGCTTGGTGGTGTCCCACAGGTCTTCTAGGCTCTGTTTACTTTTTTTTTTCTTTCTGATCCTCAACTGGGATCATTTTAATTATCTTATCTTTGTGTTCTCTTATACTTTTTTCTGCTAGCTCCCATCTGCTGTTGAAACTCTCTAGGAATTTTTACATTTCATTTATTGTGGTTGTCAACTCTAATTCGATTTTCTTTTCGGTTCTTTTTTAAAATTTCTGACTCTTTATAGAGATTTTAATATTGTTTATTCATTGTTATCTTGATATTGTATAGCTCTTTCTGTGTTTTCCTTTATCTCCTTGACCATAGTGAAAATCATTTTTTAAGTCTTCCTCTGGTATGTCCAAGGTCTGGTCCTCTTCATTGATAGTTTCTGAATTTGTATCTTGGATTTGGATGAGACATTTCCTTTTTGTCTCGTAATCTTTTGTTGTAAACTGCGCATTTTAATATTTTAATGTGTTAACTCTGGGGTTTAGTCACTGAGCTATCTGTTTATCCCTTAAAGTTTCTATCAAGCTAGTGTAATGACAGATTTCCTTGGGTGCCAGGAACTAACAAAAAACAACAAACCAAAGCAAAATCACCTTTCACAGTCTTTGCAAATTGGCTCTCCATTGGCTGGTGCTCTCCTTCAGAGTTTAGCCCTCCTACCAAGAAGATCAGCCAGAGGCAAAAGTAAGTACAGGTGCCTCTCCTGAGCCTGAGACTTGCCCTGGGCTTCACTGCTCACAATGGCAAGAACCTGGAGACAACCAGGTTCTCCCATTAGTGGGAGAGTGGATGCATAAACTAGTATATTAGTATCATGGAATATAATACAACCATCAATCCAAATGAACTATGGCAACATGAAAAATTATGGATACTCTCAGCAATAAATTAAATGAAAAAGTCCCCAAATATGATGCATGATGCCCTTTTTTAAAGTTAAAAACAATCAAAATAAGAAAAAAAACTTGAGAAACAAATATAGAGGCAATTAAACTACTTATAAAGACAGCAAGAGAATGGGCTTATAGATGCAGGTTCAGGTGGAGGGACGCAGGAGAGGAGAGTACCATATGGGCAGATGTCAACTAATGTGAAGATGTTAGTTTTTGTTCTGCATGAGTCTGGGGATGCTTAAAATGCTATTAAAACAGCCAACTAAGTAAGTATAACTGAGCCATGCAAGGACCAATAATGACTGGATCATGGACGAAGAATTATGGTCAGTCCAATTCTGTACATCTAAGATTCATAATAAACAAAACAAATACTACTTGTTCCAAAGACATAGAACAATTTAAAAAAGCTTAGGGAGACTTTATGCACCATGTCAAATCATCCTCTATACTGCTAGTGTTATACGTAGTATAGAAATCACTGCTTGGCATATAGCAGTGAACAAGAGACAGTTTCTCTCTTAAGGAATCCTTGGTTGGTACAAGAGGCAAATAAGTGGACAATTATGATATAAATACATGTAAGGAACTAAAAGAGCACAGAGAAGGGGCATGGTACCAGCAGCGCATAGGGAAAGCCATCCTTAGAGGATGTGAAATCTAAGCTTGGACTTGAAAGAGAAGGATATTTTATGCACAGGAAGCCTATGTATAAGGGTCTGAGGGTGGGACATTTGAGGAGTTGAAAGTTGTTTAGTTTGGAGCAGAGAAATGGGAGAGGGAGGGAGAGAGAGGGG
>PVKH010038756.1:0-11273 GCA_004027955.1 Chaetophractus vellerosus | reverse complement strand
GGGGCAGAGCCGCCGTGGGCAAGGCAAGAAGCCACCACGGGCAGGGCGGAGCCCCCACAGGCATGGCAAAGTCACCTGTGAAAAGCCGAGCTGCCTCCTGCAAAACCGCGGGAGCCAGGCAGCCCGCAAAAAACATGGAGGACTGCTGCCCGCAAAACATGGAGCGGAGCCGCCTGTGAAAGCGGAGTGGAGCCACCCAGGAACGGAGCGAGCCAGCGCCGGGGAGGGCCGACTCGGCGTGTCGCTGCAGAGACGGGGGGAGACAAGAAGCAGACATGGAGGAGCACAGAGGAATGGACACACAGCAAGAGCAAGCAGAAGGGGGGTATGTAATTAAAAAAATAAAAATAAATCTTAAAATCTCCACATCTTATTTAAAAAAATAAAATAAAATAAAAGAGTGGGTATGGCGAAAAGAAGCAAGACAGCCAAGCTCCATTGACAGCAAGAGAACTCGGGTTCTCCAAACACGGGGCCACTTTTAAAATATCAGACTACAGTCATTGTGACCAACAGGGAGATGTAGGACTTCAGTAGGGATATAGAGAAAGGGAATAAGGAAGAAAGAGAGAAATGAGGTATTCTCAAAGGAAAACTGAATTTTAAAAAAATCACTGAGTCAAATAAGTAAGCATATATTGATTGCAAGCTGGGTTGTAGTCTTTAATACAGTGCTTGGAAATAAAATATATTCAATTAGAATTGTTTACCTCCATCAATCTTTAAGTCTAAATATGTCATATGCTCTATTATTGTCTCAATTTATCTTTCTGGCATATCCTTGTGCTAGACGCACCTCCCAGAAAGTCTAAGAAATAAAGATAATCTTGGTTTTGTGAACCTGGAAACTAAATACGGTGAGATTTTAATTTGAAAGTAATGATGTAACTGAAGATATATTGACTCTTTCTCAGAAAGTAGGGTGTTTCAATAATGTACTAATCTGCGTTATAAACTATCCTTTGCTTGAGATATACTATTTTATACACTTAACACATTTTTTAAGAATTGTTAATAAAGAGTTGCATAGAAAGCAGTCATTTGTCAATATGAAAACACTAAGGAAAGAAGGATATTGTCATTTACTAATTCCTACTGAAATTAATAATAAAGGTGCAATTAATAATAAAAATAGGTAACTTTGAAAATCAGAACAGTGGTTGCTTCTGGGGCTGTGGATGACTAGCAAGTGGCCAAAGGGAACTTTCTGAGGGAATGGAAACATTCTCTATTTAATTAGGATTGTTGGATATACAATGTTTTATCAAAAGTGATGTAGGAAACCAAGGATCTGTGGATTCCAATGCATGTAAATTATACCTCAATAACCCGTTTTTGAGAAAATAAACACTTTTTAAAATACAAGGTGATTAAGGATATGATCTAAATTGATCTTCATGACAACCTGTGAACTTCCCCAGGTTTGCAATTACTATTTCCCCAATATTTTAGGCTCTTGAGCTTACTAGTATGACACTCTGAGCTTGCAGTGAGAACCCAAAATAAATCAATGATTTTGAATAAATTGCTTTGCCAAGTAGAAAGTCCTTTTATTCTAACTGATGGTGAAAAATTTGGAATAAATGATTAATTCTGGGCTCCATCTTTAAAGCATGCAGCAGACTGAAAGATTACAGAGGCAATAGTGACAGAGGCTCAGGAGAGTGTAAGCAGGGGTGGGAGTATGAAGAGGGTGGAAGAATGGGAGAATGGAACCAGAAGGCTTTATACAATTTAAGACCTTTGAATGTTTAAAAAAAAAAAGGTCATTCTACACCTAAGACCAATTAAATAGAAATCACTGGGGATGCAAACTCCAGCATACATATATATAATCTCTCAAGGGATTATAAATATTAATATATAAATATTTAATCCCCTAAGGGATTCTTGAACCTGAACCAAAGGTGAACCACATTTCCTTGAGGAAAATCAGTTTTGGTGAAAATGTAGACTGGAAAGCAACACCATTTTTATTGAAAGAGTAGAAATAGTACCAGAACTATAAGGTCAAGCAGTCAAGAAATTAGGTAATGCTGCCCTTTTTTCTTGAGTTCCAACTATTTGTACAGCATTGTAATAATCTCTTGAGATACCTGACTCATACTCCCATAACACTCATTCAATGGTCAACAAAAATTTGAATGGAAATGACACCTGACAGATACATATATAATGAGACAGAAAATAGCTATTATTTTCATTTTTACAGATTAGACATTTGAAATTGAGAGGTCAAGTGACTTGGTAAAGTAACACTGCTGGTTGGAACCAAAGTTTTCCTAACTCCCAAACTCATGTTCTCTCTACTCTTAACACGTTCCCTCCCTTGATGTTAATAGATAAACTCGCGAATGAAGACGCTGAAGCATGGGAAAGGAAATCTGAGAGCAGATTTGAAGGTCATTAGGAAGAAGTATTCTGGAGATAGGTATATGTGGATGTAGAGATAATAGTAGAGATGAAATGTCATGAGGTTCAAAGGAGGGAGTGCTGAAGTGTAAGGGCAAATGATCAGTGGTCCAGAATGAGCACGGTGACAGAGGGAGTGGGGTGGTGAAGAGGAAAGGGAAAGTATTAAAATTACTTATGCTAAGATGAAAGTTCCTGATAAATGAAAGTGCATGAAGTGAAAGCCATTCAGCTTCATAAAGAATGAAATGGCAATGCAGATGCAGATAAATATAGATGCATACACATAACACACACATAGAAATATAATAATAGATTTAGTTACAGGCACATAATGCTTAAAAGACTATATGCTAAAATGTTAACCCTGATGGTCATGGAAAGTGGATTATGGAGCACTTTTACTTTCAACATAGCATTCAGTGTGCAAGAAATGTGCATTACCTATGTTCTTTCATTACTCTGTGTGGAAAGTTTAGCAACTCTTCTTCTTGGTTCTGTGAAACTGGGCTGGGGATAGAGTGGGAAGATAGGAGGCCTCAAGTTGAGAAGGGCTATTTGCTACCAGGGAAAATCCAGGTATCACATTGATCAAGGAAGTGGAGGGAGTATTCTGGAAGAGCTAAAGATGACACTACATAAGTCTTCTCCTTAGCAACTACACATTCTATTCCTTCTACACCTGTGCCTCGCTGGCTACAATGACATACTTCTATCAACTTGAAACAATTTCCAAAGAGGCACATGCTGCATCCAATCCTGTAACTCCACTTCCTAATCTTCTTTTCCAATGGCTTTCCTTTGTGATCTAAAGTTAATAACACAGTGTAAGAGTCATTGGGCCCTATATGTAAAGGAGGTTCAAGTCTGCATGAAGTTTGTTCTTTGTTATTTATTTTAAATTTAGAGAAAGCAACGTCGACAGAGGTTAAGGTTTATCACCAACCTTGTCCCAGACCTGTCATGGCATCTACTGCATTTCTTGTTCTTGTACCTGCTTTTTCTGACACCCAAAAGTAGGTTTTTAAGTTTCTTTTTTTCTGGATATTTTGAGTGCTTGACCCACCGAAAGTGCTCAATAAATGGTTTTCAAATTGAACAGAATTACTGATTAGAATCCAGCGATTAGGACGCCTGGGCTGCTGCTCTTTCTCTTATTCCAGGGGTTTCCAAATTATGCTTCTTGGAGTCTTCTGGGAGACCTGGGAAGAAGCAGGGCCCCTCAGCAGAGAAGACCCTTCTTTATCTGCTTTATATATTGAACAATCAAGTTCAATTTTATTTGGAAAAATAACTATTGCTTAAAAAGTTTTGAAAAAAAGTTTTTGAAAATCATTTCACTATACTTCCATGTGGGGACTGATTTGAAGGGTAGGCTAACTTTCAAACACAGTGAAATTAAATATGTCTAAATGTGGAGAACAAAAAACGAATTCCAAGCATTGTTTTCATCAGAAGAAATAAAGACTTAAAGGAGTCTCAAAAAGAGGCCTAGCTGAAACAACAATGTATCTGAGACAGCTCTGAGATTGCCAATTTGGACAGCACCCAACTGCTATAGAGACTTTCCTCCATTCCCCAGATTTATTTTCAGCAACATCCTCAAGCATAATGTGCTTCCCCCACACAGTCTTGCAACATCATTGTATATGGGGTAGAAATAGAAACCTTGCTAAACAGGTTCTACATTTGGCAGAAGAGTCATGAATGTAGAACATTTTAATTTCACTACTTGCAGAAAATCAATGTTTTTTAAGTTAACACTTTCTAGAGAAATACAATAAATGGAATTCACGACACGAGTATAGAGTCAATATAAATATAAAGAATCTATTATGGGTGAAGGGGCAAATTTCCATCATTCTGGCTGAACCTCCCTTGACACAGAAAGCCACAACTGGAACTGGTTAGTCAAGATGTGCCTGTCTTATTAAATTTCCTCTTTTGTCTAAGGACATGAAATACCTCTCTCTCTCTCTCTTTTTCTCTCTCTCTCCCCATTACTTACAATTCCCCTTCCTTCCTTCTCCCTCTCTAAGAAGATTAAATAAGAATGTTTTAAATAACTAGGTTCTGGGAATAGTAGCACTTGAACCCTAAGCACTGGAAAATCTTCACCAATTTCTGAAATCAGAATTAACACTTTTTTTCTAGGAAAATTCATTCAGAAATAAGAAGCTACATGCAAGCAGAATTATGTCATATTGAAATACAATAAGAAACCTCAGCTCAATCTTGATGAGAATAGACTCTTTGATGTAAAGAGTTTCCTCTTAAGTTAACTTTTTCCTGTCACTCAATATAGTATTGACATTTATATATTAAATAGACATTAAGGTGGCATTTGTTGAAATTGAAATGGATACTGTCAACTGAATTCCTAAAAAATTGAAGGAAACCACGCTCATAAAAACGTATCCAGTTTTATAAAATGCAATGTAATCTTTTTAAGTCCAGGATTCATTTTTCATTGGTCCTTTCCTCATCCTACCAATCAAATATTTAATTCACTTTTCTCTTTAATTCTCTTGAACATTTCCTAATTACAAATAAAACCAGAAAAAACAACTGGAACAAGTCCCTTGTCTTACTAACGTCTGAATTCCAGGTACACCAAGTGCCTGGCATATACTAGGCTTTCAATAACAAATGCTGAATGAATTCATTAAAAGTGTAAAGGACAAAATAAAAGTCAGCAACAGTTCCACCAGCAATAAATGGCTACTATTAAAATTTTGGCAGTGTTATGCAAGGGGTTTTTTTGGTTCCATGTTTAGGACTGACATGTTGCTGATACTTACAGGTTTGACCATACCAGTTAATTTATGCAAGATTAAAGCAAAACCAAACTCGAGCCCGAGCCCACTAAGGGCCTCAACACCCTAACAGGCTGGTCTCCCTTCCTCAGGAAACCTTCCCAGGACTAGTTACCTGGACAAGTGTCTACACAGCCCTGGAACAGCACGCAGCCTCCAGGAACCTGCTCTAGAACTAAGGGCTGCTTCCATTGTGATTGGCTGGTACCAGCCCTCTAAGCTTTGTTAAATATTTGCCTTTTCAACTTATAGCCATCCCTCTACAAGTGCATATAGTACCTCAAGGAGCCTGGACTTGGCACCACAGGTGAATGCCAACCACTAGCAAAGAAATGACTAACTTCACTTTTATTATAAATAAAATGAATTTTATTTTCTCAATCAAGTTATAATCCTCAAAAGTGTACCTTGGAGTGACAGTGATGCAGGGGAAAGAGCATGGTTTAGAGTAGGGATGCCCTGGGTTCAAATGCTGCCAATACTCTTATCTAATTGTGAGAACTTAGACAATGTACTGAATGATTATAAGCCTCAGTTTTCACAACTTAAAATGAGAAATGAAATTGTCTTCAGAGGGATGTTACACAGATAAAGTGAGGTAAAATTTCTAAGTGGTCTAACAATGTTTACTCCATTTTAAGAGTTCAATAAATTATTATAACCCATATTTTTCAACCTTCTGCTAGTTGTTCTACACAGGAAACTTTGTAGATGAATTCTTGGTTTCCACTGTATAAATATATTGTATATTTTTACTGCCAGGGGAAACAGAACTGTTGACAATTATTTATGTGCCAATTTTTTTCATTTTTATAAAAATTAATACAGTTTATATACTTCCCATTGTTTGTCCATGACCTAACAAACCACTTACATTGCCCCTTTTCTAAATATGTATTTATGATTGTAAAGTTGCCTTTATATTTAAAAGTTCAAAAAACTTATTTTTTGAGAGTAAAAATTAACATTTCATCTTATTCCCAAAGAGAAAGGAGAAAACTGGCATTTTTTGAGCACTTAAAATATCCTAAACACGTGCTAGATATTTTTGCATTAACTTATACCATCTTCTCAACAACTCATATGAAGTAAAGATTATTAATCTCATTCAGTAGATATGCAACCTAAGGCTCGCAGAAGTTAAGTTACCTGAGGAAGTCACTTGATTGGAATTCAAATTCAGATCCATGAGGCTGAGCTTTTTCTACCCCTAAGGAAAAATCATTCCAAATCCAGTCTGTGGCAGAACTTTCTGAACTATATAACCCCACAATTTCCTTTCGGAAAGAAATTAGCATTGTAGATAAAATGCCTAAGCAAATTTTGAATGTTCGTAAAAGAGACTGAAAACTTCCAGAAGGTTAGCTGCTCATCCACTTTGATTCATCAATCAGAAGTCTAAAATCCTTTGACTCTATATCCTTCTTCTGTTTTAGTTGTGAGTCTAAAAAGATTAATAACCACTCTTTAATAAACGTCTCTTTCAGGAAAGAAATTTTTGGTCTCTTAGAGGATTTGAATCTTGACACATGTCCATAACTTAATCATCTGAAAAGATTATTTTTTTCTTTTATAAAACCACTAAGCCTCATTTTATGGAGCTAGACATGCAGAGGCAAAGACAACGCTTCTTAGTCATAATTCAAGTCAAGTATCCAACTAATTTGAAAAAATGAATTAACTTGTCTACTTTTACAAATTCTGACTGTCTAAGAGCTCCCTGTCAACACAACCAGAATTTCTGCTTTTGTAACGGTAATACTAGTCCAAAGCAAATTTACCATGGTGTTGACGAAGCACACAGTTTCAGGGCACCTCACTTGAATGGGCCTCTTCTAAGGCCTTAAAGGAAACCTAGAAACATAGTGATTTGGTTTTTTTAAAAAAATTCTGTGCAAGTAAGCAATCAGTTAAAACTCCGGTCTAGTTCCATTCTGACTTTCCCTAATATTGGGTGGGTCATTATTATTCTTGGCAATTGACTAGTGCAATGCTGAGTAGGGATTGCATTTAGTTTGGCATTAGTAAGATATATATATATGGTTTGCAGGCACTTTCATATGTTGTTCATTTATTGCTAACACCCTAATGTGGGGATGGATTACAAGCAAACTCCTTCCAGTTCATGTGCTGTCTCTCACAGGTGCCTGGCTATGGTTGTATGGTGATATGAATATGTTCTTTGGTGTCCAGGACTAATAATGAAAGGAAATAAGATTTGAAATACATGAAGCCAGAAACTACTCTATAGAAAATTATTTTTATAATTTTGACTTATATATAAAAGAAAATAGAGATTTTCCCAAATTTACAATTATCTTAAAAATGCACATGATTTTTACCAATAATGAGGTGAAGCTGAAATAAGCTCTGTAAACTATCAGTAATAAAATCCAAGATTCAATTAAATAAGCTAGAGGAAAGATGGAATTACATTTAAAAACATGGTTTAAATGTCACATGAAGAAGTAATAAAAAAATGCACACAAAAAGATAGGACAAAAACTATTCTAGAGATGAGTCAGGTGTTCACTAATTTATACATCATTACATTTCTGTATTTTGTATTTGTGTGTGTGTTATTAGGGAGTTTTAAAAAATTTGTAAATTTTTTTCATTCCAAATAAATACTTTTGTACCTAATTTTGTATTCAAAATTTTGTATAATTTTCCTTAAAGAGGGCTTCCACAATTGTGTATTGCCTTCCCATTACTAGCCCTAAAGCATCAAACACTTCCTCTGTGCCACACACCCTGCTAAATTCTACACATTACCTCATTAAATCCTCAAGCAGGCCTGTGTGCAAGAAATCACTTTATTAACATTTTACTGGTATGGATACTGAAGCCCGAAAGGCTAATGAAATTGCCCCAAATGAACTTGACTCTGGATCCCAGGTCACGTTGACTACTGTAAGGTAGTATAACTGATTTAAAATACTTATTCAAAGGAGGAGTTTCAAAATAAGCCTAGGTGACAACCTTTAAGAATTGTCTCTTGCTTCAGCACAAGAGTATCTTTCTTTTTCTATAGCTAAGAGCTTCTAGGAACTGTCAGTCTAGTTAAATAGAACATGTTTTCATTGTTCTCTGCAATGTTTAAGGTACTTGCAGTCCTTTAAATGGATGAAAAAGCCACTAGTCATTTCATTGTTATTTCCTGCCCTTGAACTTGATTTCAAAATCCCCTTCAGGTCATGAATAAGTTCCCTTTTCCTTCTTCCTTTGCTTTTGAGCCAAGGAACAAATCAAGATTCTTCCTAAGTATGTACAGACCTCACTCTCTCCTTACTCTGCCTCCTCTCCAGGTCACGGCTCAGTGCTGAGAACATTCAGCAAATAAGCTCTGTGTTGTTGCTGCTGAGGTTATTATTTAGTAGTTATAACTTTTCTAATTAGAAAGAACCTAAATTAGATATGCCAGAATTTTCGCATTATCTGCCTGGATGTTTTTAGAAAGGATTAAAAGATAACTTGGATATTTTCAAAAAGGTGTTAAAATAATTCATATTATCATTCATCTGCCAGTTTTGTCATTTTGTTATATTGATGGCTGGTTATAAATTCATTTAATAAATTATGTCCATATAAAATAGGTTACATAGTTCATAAATTTGGCAACAGTTGTCTAAGGAGATTAGATTATAATGAAATTAGGGTTTTAAAAACAGGAAACTTGTTTAAGAGTTTATTATTCATCACATAGGAATGAATCCAGTATTATACATCTGCACAGTATGTTATGTGCTTGTTAAAGAGAACAAGATAATCCCCCAGCAGGCTGCCATTTGCAGAGCTGAAGAGGTGCTTGGGTGATAAGAATAATTGGCTTTACTACAGAACTCTTCTTCTATCAGTAGGAATCTAAAGGGACCTCAGGGCTCTCCATCTTGGGAACTTTCCCAGACACTGACCCATTCTACAAACCCACCATCCTTGGCGCCATTTTCACAATTGGGTTAATCAGGACTATCTCATTTTGACCCTTTCCTCTGTTCAAGTCAGTTACCTCAACAAGACTGGATTTTCGCAATTTCCAGATCACCCCTCAAATTTCAGATTCTGATCCTTGTACCTTCTAACTGCATCCAATTCTTCCCCAATTCCTGAAACTCTTTCATATTCCCTCTTTAATCAATATCAATCAACAGCAAAATGTCTTATAGCCCTTCACTTTCTTGCTATAATTGAAACCTGGAACTTCTTCAGAAACTCTGCTTTCCCTATAATGCTCAATATTCTTAGTAGCAGCTATTTCTCTCCTACATCAATAGTTGCTGGAGGGGTTGCTTCTCATTGCTGCTTCATGACCATTTTTTCTCCCTCCTGCTTAAAGATTCACAGATATGAATCTCACGTTTTCAACTCATATTTCCTACTACCCCTCCATGTTGTACTTATCTGGCACCTCCTGGTGCACTTCCCCAAACCTCTCCTGAAGGTTTTTAACTCTTGGTTTACTGTAACTCTTATCTACATGATTCCTAAAACCCTTCTTGGAGATTACAATATGCACATATAATCTTAGTTCCTGGATCTCGCTCCTTCAAAGATGACTCCCTCTACTTCATCCATGAACTCCCATGGGTCATTACTTTGGCCAACACTGCAAATCTTCCAAGATCTCCAGTTATTAGGTCCATGCTGCCAATCCACTCCCTCTATACTCAATTCCAATAATCCCTTAACCTAGACTTTTATTCCATTGATCCTACCATATTTTCACAGTCCTTTACTCCTGTCTTGTCCTGAATCTCTTCTTTTTTTTTTTAGATTTATTTTTATTTATTATACATCCCCCCCTTCTGCTTGTTCTTGCTGTGCTCATTTTTCTTTGCATTCCTCTGTGTCTGCTTGTCTCCCCCCCACTGGGGCGACCCGCCGAGTTAGCTCACCAGCGCTGCAGCCCACCTGCTCGCAGGGGCTTGCCTTTTGCCTGCATGGGCTTGCCTTTTCCCATGGGGGTTTGCCTTTTTGCCCGTGGGGGCTTGCCTTTGCCTGCGGCAGCGTGCCCCGCCCGCATTGGCTTGCCTTCTTGAAGCAGTCTGCCCGTTCGAGGAGGCCCTGGGGACCGAACCCGGGCCCTCCCATGTGGTAAACCAGTACCCTACCAAATGTGCTACAGCTGGCCCCCCTGAATCTCTTCTTTATGCAGCTTCATAGTCAATCATTATAACCACTCGTTTTTATATACCCTTAACTTTCTTTGACTCTGTCAAAAGTCTTTGGTTTAAACACTCCATCTATGACTGGAGAAAAGCAAAGTCATGCTGAATGACTTAACTTATTTAAAATTAATGATTACTACATGTATTAGTTTTCCACTGTTGGTGTAACAAATTACCACAAATTTGGTGGTTTAACACTATGCAAATTATCTTATAGTCTGGACGTCAAAAGTCTGATATGGTTGTTACTGGACTAAAATCAAGGTATCAGCAGGGCTGCATTCCTTTCTAGAGGCTCTAGGAACAAATCTGTTTCCTTGCCTTTTCCAATTGCTAAAGGCTGCCTACATTCCTTGGCTCTTGGCTTACTTCCATCTTCAAAGCCAGCAATGACCTGGTGAATTGTTCTCACATTGTATCACTCTGACAATGACTCTTCTTCTGATTCCCATTTCCATCTTTAAGGCCCTTGTGAGTACACTGGGCCCACCTGGATTATATAAAATAGTCTCCATATTTTAAGGTCAGCTGGTTAGCAACATTAATTCTTTCTGCAATATTAATTCCCCTTTGCCACGTAACATACTATGTTCACTGTTTCTGGGGACTCAAATGTGTGTATCTTTGAAGGGAGTCATTATTCTATCTATCACACTATTTTTGAATGAAGACTTAATGTTGTCACTCTATTATACTTTCTCTGCTCTCCTTTAATACTCAGCATCTACTCCCCCATCTTCATCACTCTCAGTCGACAATATTGCTTTCTACCTCACCATTTTTAATGAGGCAAGCTACCACCAAAACCACCTCAATCCACATAAGTACATATTCTTTTATGTGCTAGTGCTCCCATCCATTCTCACATAGTCAAGGA
>PVKH010038755.1:0-11278 GCA_004027955.1 Chaetophractus vellerosus | reverse complement strand
AAGTAAATAGAATAATAAGTTAGAGTTAAACTTTGATTTTAACAACCATTTCCTCTTTAGAGCACTCATAAATTATGGGAAAAGCATAAAGCATTTTGCTTTTACAAGAAAGATTATTTTTCAAGGCCTCAGGTTAAAAGTGATTGAAAAATCCAGTGTAGAGGGGAAAAGTGCAGGAAACTGGTACTTTTGTGTTGGTGAAAACTGTTTCACATACAAGTGATCAGGTCCCATTGCATAAATCTTTAACCAAAGTAAGGCCAATGAAACTCGTTAGTTGAATGCACAGCAGGTTTCCTAATATAGCAATTTTTATTTTCAGGAGTTATGCTTCAAGACAAATATGTCTTATTTTCTAACAGGAAAATTTACAAGGGGCTCCCCTTCAGTTATAGGAGCAAAGGTGTTATGATTTGGGGAAATATTTTTTCCTGGGAGAAATTATCTTTTGACAAACTATTCACTGTATAATGTCAAGAATATGATCTGCTCAACTCAAATTCCTAGAAAAATTAAACACAAAGAGTTCATTAAATTGCAAGCCTGTTGTATTAGTCAGGGTTCTCTAGGGAAACAGAATCAACAGGAGATACCTGTCAATAGTATGAGATTTAATAAGAGTCTCTCATGTGACCATGGGGATGCACAAGTCCAGTTTCCACAAGCAGGCTACAAACCTGTGGCTCTGATGAAAGTCCAGTGAAGGTCCTTGATGAGTTTCTGGGAGACGTTGGCTGTCCAAAGACGAGCTGGGAAATTCTCTCTGAGTGCTGAAATCACTTCCCCTTGTAAGGCATTTAACTGATTGGATAAAGTGTCACTCATTCCTGATGGCAATCTTTCTGGCTGATGTAGATGTAGATGTAATCACCTATCCATGCAGTACTCACTGGTAACTAAAGTCCATAGATGTCCTTGTACTCCAATTATCCCAGTGCTGGCTTGACCAAACAACAGGGCACAATTACCTGGCTGAGCTGGCACATTAGCCTAATCATCACACCTATCGAAAATAACTTGTTAGCTGAAGATTCCTATGCCCCCATAGTATAATACTTGTAACCCTTAAATTGTCAATACATATTTATTGAAACAGTTTCCAGTGGTCTAGAATTAGCCAGGCAAAGGCTTGGTAAATGAGAAGGAAAAGTAGATAAAGAGGTTGGCATGTTATTTTCTGGTGGCTTTTGCAAGGAATTATAGGATAAGAGATTTCCAGACCTTGAAGGGACTTGAGTCCTGAGAGCAGTGGGAAGTCAAGGAAGAGTTTTATGCATGATAGGCATGGATGAAGCTTGCAACAGTTTCACCTGTTTATACATTTGAAAAACATCATTGGTTCTGTTCTGACCCCCTCCTATTCATCCAGTTGGTGAAGGAGGAATACCTAACCCTAAACAGGCAATTAGGGAAGAGATAATAGTTACCTGATATAAAACAGTAGCAAGAGACAGTTAAGTGAACAGATTTGAAATATATTTAGAAAAAGGAATCAACAGGTCTTATTATTGATTAGATATGGGGGGTAGACATTGATGAGGGAGGGAGATAGTCAAACATCATGAGCATAATTCCAGTTTGGGCTACTCAGTAGATGGTGATGCTAGACCCTGAGATAGAGGAGACCGGTTGAGTAACTAATTAGAGGAATGTTTATAACAGACTTATAATGTGGAGATTTGTAAAGGAGGAGGAGGAGAAGCAAAAGCAAAAGTAGGGCAACTATGGTGAATAAATAATGCCTCAGAAATCTTCCCAACCTGAGGCAAGCATGCCACATTTTCAGAATCCTCACCCATTAATCACTTGCTAATTGAGGGAAGTCCTCTGAAGAAGGTAGATGCATGCCATCAGAGATGAAATCACATCTAAGTTGGGGAAGGCATGCACAGAAATGATAGAAGAGATGCAAAGAAATCTGGACAAGTCCCTGACTGTGTCAACTAAAAAATGCTAGTTTTAGTAATGCTCCATGGATAGGTTTTAATGAAATAAGTATCAATAATTTTAAGTGTCCACAGACTTCATTTCTTTCATGTAACGAATGGTCGTCCAATTTGACCTAAAAGCAAGTCCTGAAAAGTGTTGTGACTAAATTATGCTAAATATTAAATATGAAATCATGCTTCTCATTTTTATTGCTTGGAAATTATTGACACTCTAGATTCACAAATGAAACTAACACATCTAGAGTAAAATGAATTTTTGGAGACCAAATATAAATCTTCCAGTGTCTTCATTTTAGACAGAAGTGTCACCTACCAATATCTTCCTCTCTTTGGAAAACAAAACAGAAAAAGAAACAAAAAGTATAGTATCAAAATATTTACATGTGAAAAGAAAAAGGCATAAACATCTGGCTTTAGAAAAATTAATAATTTTCCCTTGCAAGCTCTCATTTTACTATGTTTCTTTTGTGAATTCCACAAGGAAGTTTGTTCATATACATTATGCCTAAACTAAATATCCACTCTCCATGAAGTGTGACTATCATAGAAACACACGTACCAATATCACTATATCATTCCTTTTGCTCAATTCACAAACTTAAGGCTCAAGAGCCTCTGATTATTTTCAGCACAGTGTGATTTAACTGTGCCACCTAATTTAGCATTAATGAGTGCAGCACAGCTAGGTCTTTGCTTGCAGCACTGACTTGAGGCTCTATTTTTGGAAATGGCTAAACAACTAAGAGATTAGACTTCCAGCAAATTATACAATAGCTAACAGCGGGTAGCCTTTCCAGAATTCTCCAGGTTTGGTGTTTCTGGAGAATTCTAAATGTTTAAAGAATTGATCCTGATAAGAGCTTTCCTTATACCTTCAAAAGGAAGTTTAAAAAAAAGGAACAGCAAACAACTTCTATGCCCTCATTTAAGTCATGTTAGATTGAAGCTGGAAAAAAGTAGTATGTCTAAAATCAAAAGTTTATATGGTAGGATAAGGGATGTTTGGGCTGCCTTAGAAGGCAAAGAAGAGCCAAGGGTTAAAGTTCAAAGAACTTCCACCTGATGTTTGATGAGAAAATAGAAACCCTCATCTTGTGGGAGAAAAAATCTGAAGAACTTGTCTTTATTTTCAGTGAGAACAATTATGCTTCCTGGCATGACAAATAAACAGAAACGGTCAAGTACAATGTCTCCGATTTGTGGGGACCATCTATTTTCAGACATCTGTTGAGCTTGCAGAGGGTTTTCCTTGCTGATATGTTAAATTATCTAAAGAGATCATTACATTAGGCTCTCACTCTGAAAACAGAAGAGATAAAAAATAGATGAAAAGGTCATTCTCGCAACATAGCATGACAGTGAGCTTCCATTGATTGGAAGATGGGGCAGCTTTTCTTAGAATCAATCAGGAAAGTCCAACCCCTAGGTAGTCATAGGAAGAATTCCCCAAGGGAGCGTTTTTCCAGCTGAAGGGCAGGCATATGTACTATTTTAGATGAAATGATGCTCATATTTATGATAAGAATTAACTTGGGCTCTTGGTATTACCTACTCAGAGTAACTAGTGAAAATTTGGTACCCCTTTCTCAATGGCCTTTCTTGTTAATACTAATGGTGATTTTTATTTCCCCAGTTTACTTAGAGCTTGCATCAAGGCTTGATCATTTTGAGGCTATAATTCAAATTCCCTTCTGTCTTTTATTTTCTCCTTCATTTTACTTATGTTCCTTCTCCAAAAACTTGCTTGGGAATATTTAGTGAGAGATAAACTTTCTGAGTCTCTGTATGTCTAAAATATATTTTTCCCTTATATTTGACAAAGAGTTTTTCCTTGGCATAAAATTCTGGACTGAAAAGTCTCAGTTGTCTTCTAACATCCAGTTTAGTTGCTGATGGTTGTCTAATTCTCATTCTTTTTTATTGTTCTGTTTTGTTTTCAGGACATTTTTAGGATCTTCTCTTAACTATTGGGTTATAAAATATAATGAAAGAATGTGTTAGGATTAGGCTTCTTTTTTTTCCAAACATGCCATTTGCAACTTACTAAGTCCCATTTCTATCTGAAGAATCATTATTTCATTATCTACAGGAAACTATTAGACTATTTCATTGAAGCACTTGTTACTTGGACTTCTGGCAACATGATGCTGAGTTTATATTGAAAACCTATTACCCACTCATTTACCTCCATCTACAAAGTATTGATAGTTAACATATGCTTTAAATTATTTAAAATATGTGACAAATAATAAATTTGGCACACCTAAACACTAACTTCAATGATTACTTTTACTGTAAAAGATACAAGTACAACAATCAAAATACAGAGAATACCAAAATGGATTAAAAAAAAAATAACCCAGATAAATGTTGCTTACAAGAAACTCACTACCAATTCCATGATCTAGGTAGGTTAAAAAAGAGAAAAAAATTATATACCATGCAAACTTTAATTTTTAAAAAGCAGAAAAGCCAAACTCGTTATATTAATACCCTATAAAGAACATTTTAGAGTAAAACAAAACAAACAAAAAAACATCACTAGACTCAAAGAGATACATTACATAATGATAAAAAGGTTAATCCACCAGGAAGACATGTGATCCTAAATATATACACCAAACAACAGAGCCTCCAAATACATGAAGCAAAACTTAGGGAACTAAAAGGAGAAATAGACAATTCTACAATCATAGTTGGGGATTTCCACATCCTTCTGCCAGAAACTTATAGATTACTAGAAGAAAATCTGCAAAGATACAGATCTGAACAACATAATCAACCAAGAGGATCTAATAGACATATTATATATAGCAATTTATATATAAAATTTTCCACGCAACAACAGAATAATACACATCATTTTCAAGTGCACAGGAAACATTCACCAAGATTAGTCACATTCTGGGCTATAAAACAAATTAAAAATAATTGAAATCATAAATTGAGTGTTTTCTCACCTTAATAGGATCAAACTATAAATAAATTACAGAAAGACAACAAGAAACCTCTAATCACATGAAAATTAAACTATACCCTCGTAAATAAGCTTTCGATCAAGCAGGAGGTCTCAAATGAAATTTAAAGAAAACATAGAAGTGAATAAAAATTAAAACACAACATATCAAAATATGTGGGATGAATCTAAAGCATGGAAATTTAGAGCACTAAATGCTTACATTAGAAATGAGGAAACTTCTTAAATTCATAATCTATGTCCCTGTATTATTCTGCCAAAGTGCTGCCAATGCAAAGTACCAGAAATCTGTTGGCTTTTATAAAGGGAAGTTATTTGGGGTAAAAGCTCACAGTTACAAGTCTGTAAAAAGTCCAACACAAGTTTTTTGCTTTCTCACCAAAATCAGTTGCCACGTCTTGAAGCAAGATGGCCGCTGTTCTCTGCAAGGTAACTCCTTTCCCTCCTGGTTTTCTCTGGGTTTCTCACTCTCCTGGCATAAGGCTTGTTTCTTTCATGGCCTACTATATCAGTCTCAGCTGTCCTTCCGGATCTCAGCTGTAAGCCATCAGGGAAAATGACTCTTCTCTCCTGGGGCTTCAGCTGTTTGGGCCTTCTTTATGGCACATGGCTGGGTCAAAATGACAGAGCTCTCTCCTACCATGTGTCTATCTCAGTCAGTGTTTCTCTGTTTCCATTTATATCAGTCAGCAAGGGGGTGGAGACACAAGCTGAGTTACACCTCACTCAGGTGGCCCAACCAAAAGCCGTAAATTGATCTTATCAAGTAATCTTAATCAAAGGCCCTGCAACTGAATTTAATCAAATCAAAGGCTGTCACACCCAGAGGAATAGATTAGTTTACAAACATAATCTTTCTCTTTTGGGGATTCATAAATCAAATTTCCACAGCCCCTATCTAAAGAAACTAGCTAAAGAAGAACAAAATAAACTAAAGCAAGCTGAAGGAAAGAAATAAAGTACTGAAATCCATGAAATTGAAATAGCAAAACAGTAGAGAAAAACAGTGAAACAAAAAGCTATCAGAGAAAATAATAAAATTGATAAACTTCCAGAAAGACTGGCATAAAGAGGGCACAATCACCAATGTCAGGAATGAACTAAGATATCACCAGAGACCCTGCAGCCCTTAAAAAGATAATAATCTAGAATATATGTTACCAGGGGATGGAGTGGGGGTAGAGAACAAAAGAAATACCACAAACAGCTTTACACTCATGAATTTGGTAATTCAGATAAATTCCTCTAAACCAAAACTAACAAAACCTAACCAAGATAAAATTGATAATCTCAATAGCCCTATAATCATTTTTATCAACTGAGTTTGTAATTAAAAGCTCCCACAAAAGAAATCTCCAAGATCAAATGATACCTTTAGAGAACACCACTGAAGATTAAAGGAAGAATTAATGCCAATTTTAAACAGTCTCTTCTAGAAAATAAAGGGGAGGGAATAATTCCTAACTCATTTTATAAAGCCACATTTATCCTAATACTATTAACAGAAAGCAGTACAAAAAAGGAACTAGAGACCAGTATCACTTATGAACATATATATTAGTCAAGGTTCTCTAGAAAAACAGAACCAACAGAATCTGTTTATCTCTATCACTATCTCTATTTCTATTTCTCTCTATTTCTATCTCTATATATGGATTTATTATAGGCATTGGCTCACCTGACTGTGGGGCCTGGCAAGCCCAAATTCTGTCAGGAAGGCTACAAGCTGGAAACTCCCATAAAGGTGAAGTTTAATTCCCCAGGATAAGCTGACTGGCTGAAGTAAAGGTGGAAATTCTTCTTTCTGACTTCTGAAATCTTCACTTCCAGCTTCAACTGATTGGATGAGGAGGTTCCCCTCATTGCTGAGGGCAATATCTTTTGTTGAGTATAGATGCATCAGCTATAGATGCAATCAACTGATTATCCAAAAAATAATCTTACAATAACAATCAGGCCAGGGCCTGCTTGGCCAAACAACTGGATACCATAACCTAGAAGTTTATTCATGTAACATAGATGCAAAAATCTTCAACAAAATATTAGCAAACCAAATCCAACAATGTATAAAAAGAATTGCACTCCATGACAAAGTGGGGATTGTGCCAGTTATGCAAGGATGGTAAACATTCAAAAAGTAAACAATATAATTCACCATATGAACAAGAAAACAGAAAAATCATATCATATCAATTGATGACAAAAAAGCATTTGTCAAAATCCAATATCCAAAATCGGATGTCATAATAAATAATCAATATCTCTCAGCAAGTTAGGGCTAGATTGGAATTGACTTGATAGAAAGCATTTATAGAAAACCTCCAGCTAACATCATACTTAATCATAAAGACTGAATCCTTTCCCCCTAAGATTTGGAGTAAGGAAAGGATGTTCACTCTCATCACTATTCCTCAACATAGTACCACTTCCAGTCAGTATTAGCCACTGGAATAAGGCAAAGAAAAGAAATAGAGGTCATACAGATAGAAAGGAGAACATAAACTGTCCCTATTTGTAGATGGCATGATTGTGTATATAGAAAAATCTCAAGAAATCTACGAAAAGAATCACCCAGAACTAACAAGATCAAAATGCAAAAATCAATTGTATTTATATACACTAACAATGAATATGCAGATACAGAAATTAAAAACACCATACCATATAATCTAAGGAAAATGATATAGACGAAATAGTATACTTTTAACAAAAGCATGTGCAGGAACTTTATGCTAAAAATTATAAAATGCCTATGAATGAAATCAAAGGACACTTTAATAAATGTAAAGGCATACTGTGTTCATATTCAGGAAGAGCCAAGATAGGAAAGATGTCAAATTTCCCCATTCTGATGTATAGGTTAAATGGCATTCCTGTCAAAATCCAAGCAAGGATTTTTGTAAACATAGACAAAACTTAATCTAAAGTTGATATGGAAAGACAGGCACAAGAATAGCTAAAGTAATCTTGAAATAGAAGAATAAAATGTGGGGAATTACTCTACCTGATATTGAGGCTTGCTATATAGTTACAATAATTAAAACAATGTGGTATTGGCAGAAAGATAGGCATATAAACCAAAGGAATACTATGGAGAACCCAGAAGTAGATCCACATAAATATGCTCAATTGATTTTTTACAAAAGGTTGAAAGCTATTCAATGGAGAAAGAATAACCTTTTCAACAATGACATTGAAGCACTTGAAAATCTACAAAAAAGTGAACGTCCACCTACACCTCACACCTTATTCAAAATGTGGCTCAAAATGGATCAGGTATTGAAAGGTAAAATGTGAAATTGGCTATGATTAAAAGACAAGATGTACATCTCCTTTGTCCAGAAATAAGAAAAATTCTGCGTGAGAAGTGGATGAATAAAGTCAGAGATCAATGGACTACGGGACCAAAAGCCTACCCAAATTCCAGGTGTTGAACAATTTAGGGATAATGTAAGCAAGAGTATCAAACACGTGCTGTGCTACTTGATCCTGGCTCACTTCATTAAACAGTCAGGGGTTGTGCTCTCCTCCCTGAAAGTGAGAATAAAAAAATTAACAACTGCTAAAATCTACAAGATGTATTGACCTGACAGTTGAAATGTGGGAGCAGATCCAGCTAAATAACAAGGGCATAAGGCCCACTCCTCTGCTGTCAAAGATTGAATTTATTCTATTCTGGAGAGATGAGAGATCCAATATGTCCAATTAATTCACGAATCTAAACTAAGGACTGTAGGAAATAAGTTGTAAACATCAGTAAAACCTCCAGACATAGAAAAGCATGAAGCTAGAAGATAAGACACAACACAAAAAAAACAAAACAAAACAAAATACAACTCAAGCTGAACCTGCAAACTAAATTTCCAATTCACCTGAGAAGAACCCATGTCGAGGTGGACAGATAGCAATCTCAACAAACAAGAGTTAACTTCCAGGAGAATGAAAATAACAGAGATATCTCAAAAGCATTTTTAAAAATAGTTTGACTGAGATATAATTCATATGTATCACACAGCTCATCCATTTTGAAAAGTATACAATTTAATATTTTTAGTATATGCACAGAGTTATGCAACTATCACCACAATCAATGTTAGGATATTTTTATAACCCAAGAAAAAAACCTCATACCCATTACCAGTCATTCTGTTGCCCCTTAAAAATCCTGAACCCTAGGCAAACACAAATCTCTGCCTCTATAGAACTGCCTATTCTGGGTATTTCATATAAATGGAATCACACAATATGTGATTTTTTTTAATGGCTTCTTTTGCTTAGCATAATTTCCAAAAGCATTTTATATTATATTTTAATATCTTTAAGGAGATTAGGAAAGAAATAGTTTATACAAATCAAGAACAAGTTATTGTGGCTTTATTTTCTCCCCATTTCATTTTCCTTTTTTCTGTATGAGAATAACACATAGGCATCTATTAAAGAGTTGAATAGTTCTTCCAGGACCTGGGAACATCACCCTATGCCAGTTTCCCAAAGGTGAGCTCTTTAAACTCTTTGAGCTATTTCTTCTAGAATGTGCCTCCTTATTTCCAAACAATATACTTGCATTGATATTCTTGATTTTTCATTTAAATTTTAAAGTTTGTGTACAATAAAATTCACTTTTGTTGGTGTACAGCTCTGTGAGTTTTCATGCACGCACATGTTCTTGTACCCACAGACTGGATGCAGAACAATTCCAAAGCTCCAAATAGTTAACTCTTCCTCCACCTCTAACTCTTAGCGACCACTATCTGTTCTCTGTATTCACCTTTTTGCCTTTTGCAGAATGGCTGAACAGTGGAATTATACTATACACAAACTTTTTAGACCGTTTCTATCATTAGCATAATAAATTGATATTTATTCATATTGTGTGCATCAATAATGCGTTCCTTTTTCTTCCTGAGTAGCATCAATGTGGAGATGTATCAGTTTGTTTATACTTTCACCCACTGAAGGACATTTAGGTCGTTCCTAGTCCTTAGTGATTGTGGCTAAAGCAGCTGTGAACATTCATGGCACAAGCTTTTGTGTGAACAAGTTTTCATTCCTCTAAATTTTATTTTTTTAGGCTCCATATGTAGAAATGGAATTGCTGGGTCATGCTAAGCATGTTTTAACTGTATAAGAAACAGCCAAACTCTTTTCCAGAGTGGTTCTATCATTTTTCAATCCCAGCAGCGATTTACGGGAGTTCCTGTTGCCCAGCAACCTTTCGAGCACTCGCTATTTTTAGTTTTGATTTTGGTCATTCTAATATGTGTGCGGTGGTATCTCAGCGTGGTTTTAATTTGATTTCTCCTAGTGACTAAGGTTATTGAACATCATTTTATGTGTTTATTTTCCAAATGTATATCTTCTTTGGTAAATTGTTTAGATTTGCCAATTTGTTTTACTGGGTTTTTTGTTTTCTTATCGTTGAGCTTTAGGAGTCTTTATATATACTGTGTGATACAGTACCTTTATCAAACATGTGGTTTTCAAATATTTCTCTAATTTCAGCCTTGTTTTTTCTAATTATTTTAACATTATCCTCCATAGAGCAAACATTCTTATTTTTAATGAAGTCCAATTTATCAATGTTTTCTTTTATGCATTATATGTTTGTTGTATCTGGGAACTCTTTGCCTAGGTGAAGGTCAGAAAGGTTTTCTCCTATATTCTATATTTTCTATTAGGAATTTCATTGTTTTACATTAGACATTTAGGTCTGTGATCCTTTCTTTTTGATATAATTTTTGTATATGATGTAGTCAAGAGTTTAATGTTACCTGTTTATTTAGCCATTGGATGTCCAGTTGTAGTTGCACCATTTGTTTAAACAATTTTCCATTGAATTTCTATTGCACCTTTGTAAAATATCACTTAATATTTGTGTAGATTTATTTCTTGGTTTTGTATTCAATACCATTTGTCTATATGTCTCTCCTTTCATCAATACCAAACTGTCTTTACTTCTGTAGCTATATTTCAAGCTTTAGAGTAAGACAGAGTGAGCCTTTAACATTGTTCTTAATCAAAATAAATAACCACACGTAAATCATGCTGCTTAGTTCCTTTGAAATACCTGTGTATATATACAAAGGATCCTATTGGAATGTTGAGTGGGATTGTATTAAACCTAAAAACCAATTTGAGGAGAATTAACATCTTAACTATATTGAGACTTCCAAAATATCAACACAGATGCTGCTCCATTTTGTTAGGCCTTATTTAATTTTTCATTAGTATTTTGTAGTTTCAACACAGAGATCCTACACATATTTTGCTAGATATTTACCTAAATATTGCATTTTTATATTGTTAATGGTTTTGTGTTTTAAATTTAAAACTTCCCTTTGTTCATTGCAAG
>PVKH010038754.1:0-11278 GCA_004027955.1 Chaetophractus vellerosus | reverse complement strand
CCTATTTTGACTGAAGGGAACAGATGGGAGATGAGCAAAGACAAAAGGGGCCATGTGAATAGGTGTCATCAGTTAAGAGGGCAAATAGCTGGAATTTGATCAATCAACAAGAATTTATTTACTGGACTCCTGGGCACTTTGAGAGATACAAAAGAATGTAGCCTTATTTTAGGAACAATAATGATGTAGACAAGACAGATGGCTTGAACTGGGACATTAATGCTGAAGGAAAAGGCTAGAGACAGAAGGCAGAAAAAATAGAAGTTAAGGCAGTCCCCATATGAGCTGGCTTGCATATGAATCTGGAATTTTTGTGGGCACAGACAGAAATAAATTGGAGAAAACCCTATAGATGCCATTGAATCAAAGGTAAAGGATTTTTTATGGAAAGAGAAAGATGCCAAATCACCCAGCCTTTCCATTTCTGCTTTTGTGTAAATTAAAAGATTATGGAGATTTATATAAACACATAGGCACACATGCGTATGCACTATAGACAGTGCTTTGTGTCATCCACTTAAATGTTAATATGTCCATTTAGCTAAGACTGGATAGAACCTAACAGACATGACTAAGACTTAATAGATCCAGCTAGCATAGAAAATACTAGGAGGTCTTTTTGGCTTGGAGGAAGTTGCAAACAAAAATTTTGAGATGCTTAAAGACATTCTTCCATTTAATGAATATGGATTCCCTTCTATTAAAATAAAAGTAAATCAAGGTAAATTGGTGCCAGTAGGCCTGGACCCCACTTCAGAGGCATGGGAAGAAAGTGAATCTTTTGAGTAGCCTCCTAGGACATTTTCCATTCATTGTTTCTAAAGTATCTATTGAGTGTCACCTATAACAGAAATGATAGCTACCACAAGTACTTTCTCTTTACATGTATTAGCTCATAAGATCCTCACAACTTTAATATGCAGATGATATTTTTATATTCATTTTTAATATGAGGAAAATGAGACTCAGAGATGTTATGTAATGTGCCCAAAGTCATGTGGTCAATAGGTAGAAAAGTAGAAATTCATATCCTAATCTGTGTTATATTTATTTTTTCCAAGGCAAACACATTTTAGATGTTGGACATACAAATTAAGACATGGAAAGCTTTGATTTCCTGAAGCATATAGACTAGCTAAGAAACAGAGAGCTACACAATTATAATAAAATAAAGTACTTGCCATAAGAGGCATATATTAAGTAAATGAGTAAAGAAATACATTAATTTGCCTGGGGGTGTCAGGGACCTTCTGAGCATATACTTTAAGGATAAACAATCCTTTAAAAATCCTTAAAAATGATGGAGGTAGTACATGCAAAGACAGAGAGGTGGGAAAGAATTGGGCAATTTGGGAAACTTAAGGAAGTCAGCAAGGGCTAAAACAAAATGTAGAGGTACAGTAGGAGATGAGGCTGAAGAGGTAAGCACTTGTATATGAGACTAAAAAAAATTAGATTTTATCTTGTGGGGATTGGGGAATCATTGAAGCCAGCCCTGTGAAGAGATTGGTCAATAAAAGGGACTCTATATGGCATTGTATCATGGAGCCCATAAGTTTATAAAATCTCAGGGACTGGAGATGACCTAAGGGTCACAATCAAGTAGCAATGGCAGCATTACAGATGGAAGACTCCACTGGAGGTTTAAGAAGTGGTGGTGGGAAGGCAGCAGCATGCTCCATGGTCCCACTGAACCAGAAACTGCATGGGGGATGGGGACAATGCATATAACTACCATGGCCAATTATTTCATCCATGCATTTATTCACCTAAAACACATATACAAGCCAGGCAGTCATAGCGTGGTAGCATCAATATTCCAATATTTCAATGAGAATACCCGAAACAATGGTAGATGGCTTTTGAAACAGTATGGCATCATCTCCTAGAAGCTATCTTCAGGTGTGACATTGGTGAGAACTTGGTTAGAGACTTCTGGAACTACAGTCAGGTGCTACTTGGAGAATGCCAGAAGTGAACATTCTGGAGGATACTATCTGCGGCATGTGGGGTGAGCAGAGGTGGGTTCACGGATATGAATCCCCTAAATATCTGGGCAATAGAGTTGCTCTCTATACCTCAGAAGACAGGCACAATTTAACTGCGACCTTGAGAGAAGTGAGGCAAGGGTCTGTCAGGGGAGCCATCGCACTTTCTTATATACCCAACAGAGAGCACCATCCCGGAGGAGGTAAGTAGAAAAAGCTCATTACCTTCCTTTTGTTCAAAGGAACTGAACAAAACCCCTAAGTTAGAGAATTGAGATGCGTACCCCAAGTGGGACAGAGGCCAAAAGACTGAGTAGATTTTCGTGTCATATATATTTCTATGTAACTATATATGTTTATTTGTTAAAAGAGGTTGTCATTTCATCCTTCCCACCAATCAGTTATATGGCCATAAACGAGCTGCTTCTCTTCCTTTGGTTTCGGTTTTCTCATCTATAACGTGAAAAAGCTGGATCTGATGATCTCTTAAGTCCTTTCCAGCTATAATGTTTTTATTAGGATTCTCAATGGTTACTGGAGATGATAAAATTCTTTGTCAACTTATAATTATGTTTTATAAGTGATACAACATCAGATTTTCCTCTTCTTAGGAACTGCTGCGTGAAAATGACCCAACAAATGCAGAATTTACAACTTTCTCAATCAAAAAAACATAGTGCCCCATCGTCTCCCAATGCTGCCAAGCGCCTGTACAGGAACCTCTCTGAGAAACTGAAGGGGAGCCACTCTTCTTTTGATGAGGCCTATTTTAGAACAAGAACTGACCGGCTGAGTCTCAGAAAGACCTCAGTGGTAATAAAACCCCTTTCTTCTTGTCTCGGTTTGATTTGTTCAGTTTTGCTTGGGTTTAAGAGGATACTCAGAAGATCCATGTTTGCAATTTTATAAATGCTGAAACAGAGTCAGGTAAGGCAGAAACTACTCAAATCTCTGTTATTACCAAAAGCTTAAGTGAACGTGAGATTTTTCTCAGATTTTTCTTTCTGAGCTAGACCAATGAAACCAATCTCAAAACAAAGCACCTTGACAAATACAGAATATAAGATGAAATAGGCTCTCTGAAAGTTCCACTCAAATATTGATGGGATCATTTATTACTTATTTATAATGTATACCCTGCAAGTTTCCCAAAGGGATTCAAGACAGAATCCAGGAAAAGAATACATATGTGTTAAAAAATAGACTCAAATAAAAGAAAAAGATAAAGGGGAAAATAACAAGAACAACCTAGAAAAATAAAATATTGAGGGTGGGAAGAGAAATAATTTAGACATCCTTATATATTAGTTTCTTATATTGACCCTCAATAGAGCCGAGGACTTACAATGAACATACTCATCAAGGGAATTTCTGCAGGGAGTAACGGCACCATTTGTTTGAGCATAAAACTGAAATGAGTCCTAGCCCTTTCAGACAGAAGCATGTTAGAGTTTGCCAACAAAAACATAGTAGAGAAAATGACTTAAAAGTGAGAGCAAATATGGCACAAGAGAAATATAACTAAGAATCACAACTGCAGACAGGTCAGTCTTTTAACTTGAACTCATTTGTTTTCTCATTTCAAATTCATCTTCTGGGAGAGGTTGGCTGTGGTTGAGTTGTGACCTAAGCATCAGAGGCTCGTCATTTTGGCAGATTGTAGACAAATCACTTTTTCATTCAGTAGATTGTCCTGCAGCAAAGAAAGCTGCATACCAAAATAGCTGTATCTCTTGGGTGCCCATTGTCAAAACAAGTGTTTGCATAATAGCTTTGTATTTTCCTCAAATTCCAATCATGTGTGATATACTCAGCTAAAACCAACCTGGAGCCTTGGATAGAAAGAATTGGTTTTTGATCAGACTAAAAATAAAACCTGCCTGCCTAAACATTTGGTCACTGAAGATCAGCCACATGTTTATCAGGCGAACTGTATGCTAAGTCAGGACCAATGGTATTTCAGCATTTTCAAAGACCAAAGAACTCTTGGAGAAGATACCAGATATATGTTTAAATAGTATATGTATTGGTCTTCTCCCATGAGCAACAGAAATATGTTCTTAAGAGAATTCCAGAGCTCTTTTCTTTTGTTCACTATGAATCCTCTGAAAGAACTTTTCAGGGGAATTGTATTGTCCTTAGCTGTTTTTGTTTTTTTCTATAGGTGGTTCGTATCTTATGACTATTCAACTTCTTGCCCTCTTGGGCCCAGAAACAATTTGCCACTTAGTCACAGTCACTGAAACCCTGGCCTCAGAGCTCAGAAACTTCAGGTGTTCAATGGTTGAAAATGTGTATGGGGTTGAGCACCAAGGAGTCTAGAATTTTGGCTCTCAGCCTGTGCTCACTGTGGAGCCACGTGAGATTTATAAACAGGAAAGTGAGATGTAACATTGCATATTGTAGAACGATGACTCCTGCATCAGTGTGGAGCATGGGCTGGGGGAGACAAGACTAGCAGCATGCAGGTCATTTCTGTAGCCCAACCAAGGGATGTTAACAGTCGAGCCATAGTAAAGACATGGAGAGAAAGAGGGAGAGGATAGGTTTGAGAGAAACAGAGAAGGCGCACTCTCAATTCCAAGTTAATCATCAATTAAGAACTACCTAGGCTACCTATGCTAGCATTTCCCAAATTACGTTCTCTAGGACATTAATCTAGGGACATTTAAAATAAAGGTTAGGCAAAGCATGTTCTGTGATTGAATAACATTCAAAACATGTCATGTTCCCCTCCCATCTTGGAGAGTCATAACTGCATGTGAAAATTGTCAAAGGTCCGGAGAGATCCTACAGTAATGAGTTAACTTGGTTTGATCCAATGTTTATCAGACTTATTTGACCACATGCTACTTTCTTCATGGAGCTCTTTTTAATGACCTATTGAAGTGTACACCACAGATAAGCAGTTTGGGCAAAGCTGAATTTTGCTCTAATCTATTCACTAGCTATGCTATACTGTATTGTCTAATGCATCATCTAAGTGCATCTACATGTACAGATCTAGTTCATGCCCATTATATTTGATAGCATTTACACCAGAGATCCTGGAATATATTGTAGTTATATCACTCCTAAGTGGGAAATTGGCCACTGAAGCAATCTCTAACATTCAAAATAGCTAAGCTGCAAAGACACACTGGCCTATGAAACTATGCTAAGCTGCTGCTGTTCTTCTCCCCCAGAACTTCCAGGGCAATGAAGCCATGTTTGAGGCAGTTGAACAACAGGACCTGGATGCTGTGCAGATCCTTCTGTACCAGTACACACCAGAAGAACTGGATCTCAACACACCTAACAGCGAGGGGCTGACACCCCTGGATATTGCCATCATGACCAACAATGTGCCCATTGCTAGGATTCTCTTGAGGACAGGGGCCCGGGAAAGTCCACATTGTAAGTAAACCTGAGAATGAAAATCATGTCCTACTAAAGCGAGACACCAGCTTTATGCCACAAGATAGTCATTGTTGACCTTTAGAGCAGAAATGTTCAACTAAGCATGACTCTGAAACCCTTTACATGTCTGCATGAACTTTCATGCAGACAGTGATCATATTTAGTCAAAGCATTAAGTTGCATTCTAAATATAGACTATACTGAGTAGTATTTAAAGGGGGCCTCCAAGAAACTCCCTCCTAAGAATTTATCCCAAGCTTTAAAATATTTTATGAGATATTCTAAATGAGGGTATAGAATAGGAGGTATATGTGAAAAAATAGTGAGCATGTGTGTATTTGTATCTTCATGTTCACAGTCAATATGGTGGCCATAATCATTTATTCATTCATTCAACAAACACTAAATGCCTGGTGCTGCTGTAGGTGGGAAGAAAGCAGAAGTGAACAAGACACTTAAGTGTCTACTCTTACAGAACTTACATACTAGTGGACGATACTTTCAACAGACAAGTAAACAGATAAATTAAGATACAAATTAATAAATAGATAAAATATAACCTAAAAATCTAAATTAAGATATACACTCAAAATATAAACTAAAATATAAACTCAATCTATATCTATGAAGAAAATAAAATGGATGAGCTCAGTGGGGAGAGGACTATTTTAAATAGGGTGGGCAAGAAAAGCCTCTCCCTGGTAGTTATAGCTGAACAGAGTCCTGAGTCATATAAAAGGAGTGAGCCGTGAGAAGAGGTGAGGATACAATTCTAGGCGGAGTGGCCAGCAAATAGAAAGGTGCTGAGGCAGCCAGGAACGAGCTTGACAGGGGAGGGGCGGTGAGAGCTGAGGGAGACCAGATGGCACAGGACCTTGCAGGCCCTAGTAAGATGTGTAACTGTGATTCTAAGTGTGACGGGGAGACAGGGGAGCAGCTTCGGCAGGTGAATGACTATTCTACTTTGCATTTAAAACACTACTGAAGTGCTCTGTGAAGAACAGGCAGTGGTGGGGCAATTGTAAAATTAGGAAGATGCCTTAGGAGGCTAATTTAGTGGTCCAGGAGTCAGATGCTGGTTGCCTGGATTAGAGTGGCAGTGGCAGTGATGGTAGGCAATGACAGAAATCTGGATATGCTCTCTTGTGTGTGCAAGAACTATATTGAGATATAAATGGGGAATGGATAATGCAGTGATTATTAGTATATTCACAGAGCTGTGTAACCATCACCACAACCGATTTTAGAATATTTTGTCATCCCCAAAAGAACCTGTATTCTTTGGCCCCTGTATTCTCCCTCCAGCCCCCCAGCCCTACTAGCTGTCTATCTGTCTCTAAAGTTCTGCCTGTTCTGGACATTTCGTACACGTGGACTCCTACAATATGTGGCGTATGAGGCAGGATTCTTTCAGGATGTATTCTCAAGTAGCCCTGGTCGGACTTGCTGAAGGGAGCTTCTCTGGGCCAGTGGCAGACCCCGCCCAGGAGGGGAGGGGATAACACCATACAGCACTGACCCTGTGCGAGGCACTATTCTGAGCACTTTACCCATATTGGCTCCTCTAATCCTCACAACCACCTTATAAAGTAGGTACTAACATTCCCCTTGGTGCAAATTCTCTGACCCAATGACCACAATGGCTCTGAGCCACAGTTTTTATGTTTCCTAAAAGAAAAAAGTAAACTCATCAAACTGTTAGTCTCACTAATGCTGATTCACTTACTTCCAAGTGGTGAGACCCAGAAGGCTGAAAGCGAAGAAAGCAAATATATAATTAGAGGCCACATCTCTGCTCCTAAATTTCAGAAACCACCACCACCCAAAGATTCTCCTTAAACTAGGTACAGAGGCAGACCCTGTATCAGAAAACTCTTTTATTTTAAAAATGCTAAGTCCACCACATCCATGTCAAAGAGGGCGAGGATCTGGGTTGGGTAGGGTTTGGGCTCTCCAAGAGAGCTCCATAGTCCAAGGGTTGCTCCTTTTCCATGGAACTGGAGGGATTCAAGCGATGGACATATAAGGTTGGAAATAATTAAAAAAAAAAAAAGGCCCCTTTGCTGCTTTCAGATTTATTCTGCAGTAATGTCTGTCCCAAAGATCCAGTGAGAAAGGGTGGAGGGAGAATCAGTGGGTCTGAACCTGGAGAACGCAGACTGAGCCTCATTCTACAGGAACAAGGAGACCATTCATCCAGATGGTGCCACGGCCATCCTGCACTGGGCTCGATGAAACATTAGTCCTACTTACCTGAGACGCTAAAAGAATTCTGCATTTTCCATGAAAACAGTAAGACCCCCCCCCACCTCCCAAATCCCCCTTGTGTATATGTAAGCCTTCATAAAAGAATCCAAGTCCTAAATAGCTAGTTAAACCAAAAGCAAATTTGTTCAAGAGGTCCCTGGTTTATCTTGCTGCCTCTGGGTTGATAACCCAGTTATCATCACAAAGTAGTTAAGGACAGTGAGAGATAAACCCTGGTTTTAGCCTCTGAAATATACCACATGTAAGTTATCTTTGCAACCCAAAAAGTCGAAGAGAAAGTACCACACAGAGCCTCAAGGAAAAATGTAAAAAAAAAAAAAAAATGCAAAGGAATATTGATTATCTGTGAACTCTCACATACATTTAACTCTAATCTTCACACTAACCTTTCAGGATGATGTTATTAACTCTATTTCGAGGATGATTACCCTGGCCAAGGTCACACAGCTAGCAAATGAAGAGGATGTGAGGTGCCCACACCCAAGTCTGGAGGCTCCTTCTGCACAGACTTAATGCCCTTCTAAATCATCAGCATGGGGGGCAGTGGCCCTTGGGCCCTAGCATTTTTCCTTTGTACCGTTTACTGAAATGCTTCAGTGGCTGTCTTTGTTCTGTTCTATGCACCAAAGTGCCATTCCCATTGGAGAAAAGCGAGATAGAAAAACACAATCTGTTTTCAGGGATTCATAATTCACTTATACACCAAGCACAAAAGAAATAGAATTGCTTCTGTGTGTGAGTGTGAGCCAGGCCATGAGAAAAGCCACAGCCTGCCGGCCAGAACCAAACTGGCAAACACCTGCTGCTAACTGTTCCCCAGAAGCTGCAGAGGGAGGCCGGATATAAGAGAAGAAAAATCATGCTGACGCCTTCATTTCTTAGAGAGTTTTTCACACTGCAGAGATGCTTTGCCGGCATCATCTTACTTGATCCTCAAAGCTGGGTTGTGAGGTGGGAATTATTTTCCTCGTTTTTATCAATGAGGAAACTAGAATGAAAAGCCAAATAGGACACCCAAAGCTTCAAAGCTCCTAGGTGGTGGAGCCATGATTCAAACTCAGCTCTTCCGTATTGAATGCTTTGTTTTTGTGGGAAAACTGGAGCACAGTGACGGCCTTACAGCCGGGGCTCAATTCCTTCCTTCCCTGGGCCTCATCTCTTCCCCTCCTCTAATGAAGTCAAGAATTTCGAAGCAGAGTGTGGGGCTTCTTAGCAAGGACAGCCTTCTCTCTTCCCTTCTCCTAGACACTCCCTTCTGAAAACGAACCCCCATTCCCTCTGCTATGCCCACCCAGGACCCCAGCAGGACACAGAGGAATGTCCTCTGCCAGGCTTTAGCCCCAATCACAGAGCTCTGGGGAGGAGTTTAGAAGCATAGTTTGACACACCTGTGCACATTTCCTTATTCATAGGAAAAGTCTGAGATAGAGCTCCCCAAACTTACACAACTGCCCTGAAGTTAAACATATGCAGAATCCCAGCCTACTAAATGGAGCGGGTGGCTCCACTCTCTTTATTCAGCAACGTTTTTTCTGCTCCTCCTACCTTTAATGAGGTACAAAGTAATCGTCACCCCTTGTGGAAGAAAATATCGGCCATTATTGGAGTAGAATCCCAAGTACTCCTCTCAGAGGGGACTGCTGTGCCAAACTTAGGAAACAGGGCAGACGCTGAACGAGAAAAACTAAGGCCAGGGTGTACCTCAGGGCACGTCGGGGCTCTGCCTGCGACTGTTTCATCCATCAGCATCGGGCCAGCACCGGGCATGCGCAGTGGGACTGCTTTCTTAGCGGTGTTTGTGTCCACACGTGAAAGCCATAAACCCCTCCCTTATTCTAACTCATGCCCTGCCGCCGCCCTCGAATCACAGCTGGACAGTCTCCAGGAAGGATTTGCTGAATCATTAATAGGAGCCTTGCCTTTCTGAGGTTACCATGTATTTAGCGTCATTGAGGCCTGAGAAACAGTCATCAGTGCAAAAATTAGCTCTTTCAGGGTATCTGCCGTGTACAAATCTGATCACTCTTGTGGGTTTTGTCTTATCCCTTTGACCTTACACATATAGGTTCTTAAAATTTATCAGTCGCTATTTTAATCCTCTTAACAGTCCTGTCTTACGCTATTGAGAAATTTAGGTATTGAATTTTAGTACGTGTGCACACACACACAAACTCACAATGTGTGGGAAGAAACGTTTCAGTCCTCCAGTAAGTTATACTTTGGGTACTTGTGGTTGTTGTTGTTACTTTGGCTGGTGGGTTGGTTTTCCAGGCATCATTACAGAATTTGGTTGTAGACACAGCCTAATTGTTTTTATTTTTACTTTAATAATGCGGACTGTTAAGAATGGCATAATACTCCTCATTGTCAGTCTTTCTATCCATTCCCTTGGCTTTAGTCTCCCTTCTCTCCAGACCCTCTCCGTTACTTTGTAGTTCCTCACTCTCACTTTCTCTCAGATGCTGCCTGTGGAACTAGGAAGTGTCACCCAAAATTAGTTATGTTCATTTACTTCATAAAATGCAATTGCAGAGTTGCTGTCATCTGGATGTGGCGCAGACACCAATGTTACCATTTTGGCAGCCTTGCCGGGATGCACCACTAGTTCCTGCGTTGTCCCGGGGTTCGCCAGCAAGCTGGCTGGTGCTGCACTGGTTCAGGCCACTTCTGAGAGGTGTGACTGTGAACTAATGAGGCTAGCTTTGTGTAAACAAACACACCAGAAAGGCTACAATCCAAACGAGTGTTATCCTTTAACATGGTCCTCAGGGGAGACCCCACACTTGCTCCCACAGTGCTGCCATTGCTCCAAACACTTTGGAATTGTCCTCGGAGCCGGTTTATGAGAAAATCGGACTCTCAGTCACACCTGAATTTTGTTCCAAAACAGCATTGCCCAGCGTCATCACCCTCCACGTTCACCAGACTTGGCCTCAAATGATTTAGGGCGGTTTCCTGAAATCAAATCCACCCTCAAAGGACAAAGATTTGCAGCCATTAAGAATATGTAAAGAATGTGCCTGAGGCAGGTCCCCAGAATGAGTCTCTAAATATTTTTAGCTGCTTCATTAAGTAGGTGTATGTATACAAACCTGTTCCTCAAACCTCATCTGCTACTGCGCCCCTCGCCCGTGATGCTCCAGCCGCGATTCCTTCCTTGAACGTGCCAAGCTATTCTCTCCATAGAGCCTCTGTACCGGCTATTGCCTCTGCTTGTTTGGCTTGAATGCTTTTCATCTTGATCATTGTTCTTAACATTCACATCTCAGCTTAAATGCCAAGACTTCAAGAGAGGCTTTCTCTGGCCAGGTCTGAAATCATTTTCTAATCATACCACTCTTTTCTAATTTTTGGCATAGCACTCTCACGATATAATATTTTTCTCAGTGTTATTCTTTGCTTATTTCTGTGCCCCCTGCAGTAGACTGTAAACTCCCTGACAGCAGGACTTTGCCTGTCTCATTCATCTCTGAATCCTCAGCCAAGAGTAGACACTCGATAAATTTTTAATTGAGTGAATCCCGAGGCTACCTCTTTTGAGAGGTGTGAACATATTTCTTTTGAAGGGAATTCTTTTACTATATATCAGGTGAATTGACCTTTCTGAATGTTTACAAATAATT
>PVKH010038753.1:0-11276 GCA_004027955.1 Chaetophractus vellerosus | reverse complement strand
TGGCTTCCTCTGACCACCCAGCCTGTGTTCTCCTCTCCCCTGCCCCTTGCTGTCTGAGCCGATCAGACTTTGGCAGCCATGTGGGACTAAAGCAAAAGTGAGTTCATCCACAGAGCATGTGCCTGGGCAGCCAAGTCCTCCAGGTTTGAATAAAATGACCCAAGCCTTTTGGTATTCACTGGGCAGTCATACAGGGACATGTCCATTCTGGGATGCCCCTCTCCAGGGCCAGCTGCTGCCCCAGCCAGATTTGCTGAAGGGCCTTGAATGGGACTCCTCGTGGGAGGCACCTGTCAACTCCTCCTCTCCCAACCCCCTCATTCTAATAACCACTGTTTTTGCCTTAAAAATGAATTCCAGTAGGAATTTCCAATCCCAGTTCCTTTTGGAGCCTTCCCCAACTGAAATTCCTTACTGGTCAGAGCTGCAAATGAAAAATTCTCGATTTGTGGCTTTCACGGATTATGGACTCTTTTATTTCTAAAGGGGTAAAAATTGTCAGTGGCTAATGAGTCATATTCCAATGTACAATGCCCTCTGATTGTGTACTATGTATTAGCACTCAGACTTGAAAGAGACAATTACGTACTGTTTGCCCATCAATTGAGAATAAGCATCTCAGCTGCAAATTATTACATACCATTGCAGCTTGTCATTCTCAGATCCAAAAGCTTTTAATTGTTGTGTTGTCCTTTAATGGCAACCTTTCTCCAGAGTTCGGAGGACAGAAAAAGAGACCTACCTAAATATTAGCTCCTTCCTGCCCTGAGAAAAAAGAATCCATTTAGCTTGAAAGGATTTGAGTTTTCTAATCCTTGGAGAATGATAATGCTACAGAAATTTCCATTATCCATCAAGTCTAAATGCTAGGCCAGGGGATTTCTTCTTCCTAATAAAGTTAGGAAATGTATCAGACAAGAAAAGGGCTCTCATGACTACACAGTAAGCTGGAGTCTAAAAATAGAAGAAATGCCTTAAAAATCATTGTCGGAACTCTTTTCACTGCAAGTAACAGAAAATCTAAATCAAACTGTCTTCAGCAAAAATTTTTATTGGCTCACATAACTGAAAAGTCCTGGGTAGAACTGCTTCAGCATGTCTAGATACAAGGGCTCAAAAAATATGTCCAGGACTTGGCCTCCTGCTCTCTGAGACTGGGCTCTTCCTCTACTCTGTGTTGCTGCCTCTCAGGTGGGCCCTCCCCTCCTGGTGGCAAGATGGCAGCCTGCAGCGCAGCTCCAGGCTCACAGCGCTAGGGAAAGTCCTGAGATGGAGTCTCACTGGACCAGCTTGGGTCCTGGTACTCATCCTGAACCAATCATAATGGCCAGTTGGAATGGAGTACACTGATTGGCCAGGTATGGGTACATGCTTAACCCTGGAAATGGAAAGCAGGACCAGCTGGAACCATGTGAACTAGGAATGCAATGGGGTGGTGATTCTCCAAGAAAATCTGGATACTCTTTCCAGAAAAATGGGGGACTGATGCTGAACAAGCAAGAGCAACTGAGGTCCTTCATCTCAAGTTCAGGGATGAACGTCTTTTTAGGTTGGTAACTTGAGCCTTCATGTCTTCTCCCAGAGCCCTGCCCATAAAGGTACCCAATGAAGATGACCATTTATTGAGGGCTGGGCCTTTTGTCAAGTGTTGTACACATATCTGATTTCATCCTTACCACAACCCAATGAGAAAGGTATGAGTAACCCCATTTTCTAAGTAAGGGAGGCCCAGAGAGATTGAATAACATGCCCAAAGCCACATAGCTATTAAAGGGTGAAGGTTATTATCCAGTTCAGGCCTAACTCCAAAGCCCATGTTTATTCTCCTAATTGTGTGTGTCTTAGCTTGCTAGGGCTGCCACAACCAAGTACCACAATTTGAGTAGCTTAAAACCACCCAGAGAGTTTATTCTCTCACAGTTCTGGAGGCTAGAAGTTCAAAATCAAGGTGTTGGCAAGGCCGTGCTCACTCTGAAACCGGTAGGGGAGGATCTCTCCTTGCCTCCTCTAGCTTCGAGCGATTGCTGGCAATCCTTGGTGGTGTTTGGCTTGCGGATACATCACTGCAGTCTCTGGCTCCGTCTTCACATGGCCCTCTTCTCTCTGTTTCTGGCTCTGTCTTCGTCTCTTCTTATAAAGACCCTAGTATGGCTCCACCTTAATTTAACTAATTCCATCTGCAGTGACCTTATTTCCAACTGACGTTGCATTTGGAGGAACTGGGAGTTAGGACCTGAACCTATCTTTTAGGGAGACAAAATTCAACTCTTAACAGTTTGTTTTCCAATTACAAGACTGACTAGGGTGTTTATGAAAAGTGTGGATTTTCAAGCACCCCTTCTGGGAGATTCTGATTCAATAAGACTGGATCAAAGTCTGGGAATTTCCTTTGTTAACAAGACTGCTGAATAATTCTTCTGATCAGACTAGCTTGAAAATGCACAATATCGTGCTGCTTCCCAGACATTAAAAAATACCTGAAAATGGCCACTGCCCAATCCTAGCCCCTTTTTTCCCTGTCTCCTCTCCCTGTCCCCATGGAGGGTCTGAGGGGATTGTTTTAGCAGCAGATGATGCTCAGTCTCTTGGCCATTCCAAAATGGCCATCTGGATATATAAGCGTCTCTAGAGCAGTGGTCTCCAAAGGTGTGATGCATAGCGGGGATTCAGTGGTGCATGGGGAAATGATATTTCTTCTTTTCCTTCCATTTCTACTTAATTTATATCCCAAACAAGAAAGATACTAAGCTTTACTAAAATTTAATACCCAAATCAACACTGATGTTCTCACTCAACTGTAGGGCCTGGGCCACATATAGTGTGTGACTTGTCCTAAGGGTTGAGTGACAATCCCACAATGCAGAGGGCAATGTGTGCCCACTCCTCTGCTCACTTCCAGGTAACCGTGACCTTATCTGTGCCTAACTAAGTGCAATTATAAATTTTATCTAGTTTCCTGTCCCCAAAGCCACCAGGTTCAGATGGTTTTAGAGACAAGTTTTACAAAATGGTCAACAACCATACAACCCTTACCTTGCACAAATGGCATCAGACAATAGAAAAGGGGGAAAGCTACCTAGTTTTTTTTATTTATGAGGTTAATATAGCCTTGATACCAAAACGAACAAAGATGAAAGAAGAAAATTATCTATCAACCTTGCTTAAGAACATAGATGCAAAAATCCTATATTAGCAAATTTAATTCATCAGTACATTAAATATAATATGTAGCCAATACTTTAAATAAATAGGATTCATAGAGTATGTTTTAATCCACTAGACTGCCAAAAGCAATATATCAGAAATGGGTTGGCTTTTAATGATTGGCGTTTACAAGCTTACAGTTTCAAGGCTGAGAAAAATGTCCAAATCAAGGCGTTATTAGGCCCTGCTTTCTCCCTGAAGCCAGGGTGCTGGCAATACTGGACTCCTCTGTCACATGGCAAGGCACATGGTGGCATCTGCCAGCCTCTCCCTTCTCTTCTGGGTTTTGTTGCTTTCAGCTTCCTGCTTCAGTGGTTTTCTCTTCTTTTTTCTCCATATTCCTCCCACTTATAAAGGACTCCAATAAGAGAATGAAGATACTCTAGGCCAAACCCTAACTGAAGTAACCTAATCAAAAGGTTCTACTTACAGTAGGTTTACACCCACAGGAATGAATTAACTTTATTATCATTATTAATAATATTACAAAGTATTTTCTTTTAATATTATTTCAGTATCCTTTTTTTCATAGTTGAACACATAATGTATATGATTTTTTGTGTCCTGCTTCTGTTACTTCATATACCAAATATTTTCCTATAGAATTGAGAAGACGTTGCAATCATCAGTTTTAATGGCTGCTTAATATTCTATCCTATTGTAGCTTCTTTTTTAAAATGTATTTTAAATTTATTTTTAAAAGATACTTAGATTACATAAAATGTTACATATAAAAATATAAGGGATTCCCATATGCCCCACTCCCCACACCTCCCATATTTTCCCACATTAACTACTTCTTTCATTAGTGTGGTACATTCATTGCAATTGATGAACACATTTTGGAGCATTGCCACTAAGCATGGATTATAGTTTACGTTGTAGTTTACACTCTCTCCCACTCAATTTTGAAGGTTATGGCAGGATATATAATGGCCTGTATCTGTTGTAATGTCATTCAGGACAATTCCAAGTCTTGAAAATGCCCCCATATTATACCTCTTTTCCCCTCTCCCTGACTTCAGCACCTCCAGTGGCCACTGTCCATATCCATGAGATTAACTTTAAGAACATAATTTTTCTGGGGTCCATTCAGCTTCAAACCATCACAGGATACAATCCTAAAGTGTTTGTCACCCCTATTGTCCCTGTAAGCCTGACCTATGGGACTAGGTCTTTCTTGCCCCTACATGAAATATCTGGAAGGTGTCATTGACTTTTCTGGCCCTTTTTCATGGCCAAAAATGGTCCCAGTTTATTAATTAAGATATTCTGTATCATGTAATAGTCAAAATGTCAACATAACAACATTAAAGCTTATCCCGCCCCCAACCTGGATCTGCACCTGGAGTGAGGCCCACAGTGGGTGTGGAAGATACCTTAGTCTGCCAGTTTGCTATGACGAATACCACACAATGGGCTGGCTTAAACAACAGGTATTTATTGGCTCACGGCTTAGAGGACTAAGTCCAAAATGAAGGCATTGGCAAAGTGATGCTTCCTCCACAAAGTCTGTAGTGTTTTGGTCCTGGCTTGCTGCCATCCTTGGGGCTCCCTGGCTAGCATCTCTGCCTCCCGTCACATGGTGATCTCTCTCTCCTTACGTAGGCTCTTCTGGTTTCTGTTGATTTCTGGTTTCTTCCTGCATGGCCTTCTCTGACTGTGCCTGCATTTCTTCTGCTTATACAGCAGTATTAAGGCCCACCCTGATTCAGTTGGGTCACACCTTAAGTAAAAATAACATCTTTGAAAGGTCTTATTTACACATGAGTTCACACCTATAAGAACGCAGATTAAGATTAAGAACGTGTCTTTCATTAGGGCACATGGTTCAACCTACCATTCAGAGCATGGTAGGTGTCTCATCTGTTTTCCTCGACTAGATTTTCTACTTCTCCCATGCACTTTTTATGCTGCTTCTTACTTCTCCAGGGTCAAAGAAGGAGAAAGGAGAAGGAAACTACCTGACCGGAACTGTTATGAGCGGGTTCTGAACTTCCAGGACTGAACAAAAGTTTAAACTGACTTTTTCTACCATGAACCCTTTTGTGGGCTTTTTTTTTTTTTTCTTTTTCTTTTTTGAGGCCCTCTTTCCATTTCTGGGAATCTCACCTGCAATTTCATTTATGCAGGAGAATGCATCTTTTCTACCTGGTTACTTAGATTGCTCCCTCGGCAACTCTGTATTTGGCTGTATGCCTCTGGTTTCTTTCTAGAAACTGTTTCTCTTGGCTGGATCCAAGACAACTCTACACAGGCAAATGCTATCTTTCTTATGGCCCACAACTGACCCATGGGAAATATCTCCATGCTTTGCCCAGATAAATTCTGGGAATGTGGGATCTCCCTAATGCCTTTCTTTGCTCTGCCTTCAGAGACACTACCAGCTAGTCTTTTGTCCTTGAGACTCTATGGAAGAGCAAGGGACCAAGACACCAGATTCTATTTTTTAAAAGAAGTTGATGTTCTATGAGACATTAAGACGTATTTTAAAGCTATAAGAAGTAGAACATAGGGGCATGGTGCAAGAATTGGAACAAGAATTGGATCAACTGAACAAGATAAGAAGCCAGAAACACATGTACACATATATGGACATTCAATATATGACAGAGGTAGAATTGCAAATCAATGAGAAAATAATGGACTCTTCCATAAATGGTGTTTGGACAATTGGTTATCTGTATGGAAAAATACCAAATTGGATCCCTATCTTATATCACAGGTGGCTTAAATTACAAGTGAAAACCCAAACTTTAAAATTTTGATAGAAAATAGAGGGATAATGTTTTTATGGCCTTGGGATATGTAAATTTTTCTTAGACCTTACACTGAAAACTCAAACCATAAAGGAAAAATGAGGGATTTTTATTATATTAACCTTAAATCTTCTGCACTAGCAAAGATACAAAGTAAAAAAGACAAATTACGATAGCTGGGGGAAGATATTTAGTGTGCAAAATCTGATAAAGTAGTATTGCGTATATAGAAAGAACATCTATTAACTGATGATAATGATGATGATACCCAGAAGCTGGCACAAGCATTTTGCATGTATTACCTCGTTTAATCTTTTCTATGCCTCTATGAGGTAGGTGCTTTTATAATCTTTTTTTTTAAGATTTATTTTTAAAAAAATTTATTATACATCCCCTCCTTGTTGCTTGTTCTTGCTGTGTTCATTTTTCTCTGTGTTCCTCTGTGTCTGCTTGTCTCCCCCCGCTGGGGCAACCTGCCAAGTCAGCTCACCGGCGGGGCAGCCCACCTGCTTGTGGGGGCTTGCCTTTACCTGCGGGGGCTTGCCCTTGCTCGCGGGGGCTTGCCTTTGCCCGCCCACGGGGGCTTGCCTTTTTGCCCATGGCAGCGTGCCCCGCCTGCAGCGGTGTGCCCTGCTCATGTTGGCTTGCTTTCTCGAGGCGGTCCACCCGTTCGAGGAGGCCCGGGGACCGAACCCGGGGCCTCCCATGTGGTAAACCGGCGCCCTACCAACTGGGCTATACAGCCGGCCCCTTTATAATCTATTATTATCCCCATTTTACAGATGAAGAAACAGGCAGGGAGAGGGTTAGATAATTCGCTTAGTACATGAGGAGCTGAATTTGAACCTAGAAGTTGGGCTCCAGATCCTATGGTTTTAATCCACTACTTTTGCTCTAAACCTCAACAGAAAAAGCAACCCAAGTAGCCAACACGTACAACAAGAATCTCAGCCTCCCTAGCAATCAGAGAAGTGCAAATTAAAATACCCAGGAGAGACCACCTCACACCCGTGAGACTGAAAAAAAAATCTGATAATTCCAAGTGTAAGAACTTGGGTGTAGGAGAATGAGAACTTTGGTATACATTTCTATGGATTTGCATAAATTTCATATAAATTTGCGCGACCATTTTGGAGAGCAATTTGGCGATATCTAGTAAAGTTGATGGTGCTCACACTCTATGAGCCAGCAGTTTCACATCTAAGTATATATCCCAGGGAAAGTCTCAGACTGTGCACAGGGAGATGTGTTCAGGACCATCCATTGCAGTATTGTTTGTAATAGCAAAATCAGAAAACCTAAAGAGGAAAAAAATTTTAAATATATATGGTATATTCACACAATGTAATACTTTGTAGCACTCAAAATGGACCAGCACTCTATCTAAATATAGGTTAATACAAAAATTGTCTTGCATGGGAAAAAAAAATAAAACCACACCGTTGGTAGTAAGACACTATAACATTGAACATCTGCAAAACATTGCCATTTAATATATATGGGCACCAAGTATGTAGTAAAAGAATGAAAACTTGAGCAAGAATGATAATAAATTCATGACAGTGTTTACCTCCAACAGGGAAAAGAAGAGCAATGAGATTGGGGATATGATTGCACAGGAAGCCTCAATTATGTTTGCAATGTTTAATTTTAAAAAATCTGAAGCAAGTCTCTAAATAACCTTTCCCTGGGTGAAATGACTGATTCCAGGTCTATGGCAAGGAATGTACATGAGCCTTGAACAGCTTGTTTTGCCAGAAATCAAGGATGCTATCCAAGACTATTTGGGGTCATGTTAAAACAGCACAGGAACCACTTTGAAGGGCCTCCCACAAGATGGGACAATTTGTGCATCAAAAAGAATAATAATATCAATGGCTTAAAGCTTATCAAATATATAAAAATCATGAGTTCATAATGATGCCTTTAAAAAAATCCTCTAATTGTTCACCTTCAGAAGTTGCTAGGGTACTATTTTTTTTTTTACTCCAAAAGATAATAAATAATGAGAAAGCATTTATTTTATCTTTCCAATGCAAGCTATATATCAGGGCAAGGAAATAATTGATAAGAGTAGGTCCTATATAGACGAATTCCAACTCATAAGTGCATATGGAATTATATAATTTTTTAAAAAAATTTGCCATTTGTAACCTCTAATGAAATAATCGATCTAGGCAATGCTCATTAATGGGGCTAAGGCTATTGGCTGAAATGGCAATAGGGACATGAAAACAGAAGTGTTGGGTTGAACCCACCTATACCCTGTGATCAATCTTTGCCTACCTCAAAGTGGGACAGCCCAAACATTATGTGTCTCATGATGTTACCTTGCCTAAAAAATTGAACCTGATTCTAATCAAGCCTTTAGAACTAGCTACCAGTTTACAGGCAACATGGGTGATAGAAGATTTAGTTAAAGGCAAAGATGCAAACAGACAAATCCAAAATATGGGACATTCCGTAGGGAAAAATGACCCAATTCTCCAACAAATATGTATTATTCTCTAGAAGAAGTGGTAGGGAAATAGACAGGAAGAATTACTATAGGAATAAAACAGAGTGAAGATAGATGACAACCACAAGCATTATGAGGTCCTTGTTTGGATCCTAAGTTGAACAAGTCAACAATTAAAAGATGTATTTGAGACAATCAAGGAAATATGAATATGGATTGGTATTATTTGACACTAAGGGTTTATTATTTTTGTTGCATGCTGAAGGCATTGGGGTTGTTTTAAAAATGCCTTCTGAGTGACCTAAATGTAAGAGCTAAACCCACAAAACACTTAGAAGAAAACATGGGGGGAAATCTCTAGGATCTTGGATTTGGCAATAGCTTCTTAGATATGACACCCAAAGTCAAAACAACGACAACAAAAAAAGTAAATAAAATGGACCTTGTCAAAACTTTTTGGGCATCAAATGTCATTATCAAGAAAGTGAAAAGGCAATGGACAGAATGGGAGAAAATAGTTGCAAATTACATATCTGATAAGGGCTTAATAACCAGAATATATTAAAAAGGACTTTTATAATGCAACAGCAAAAAGACAAAAAAACCCAATTAAAAGTGAGCAAAAGACTTAAATATTTCTCTAAAGAAGATACACTACTGGCCAATAATTACATGAAAAGATGTTCGATATCCTTAGTTATCAGGGAAATGCAAATCAAAACCACAATGAGATACCACTTCACACCCACTAGGTTGGGAAAATAACAAGTGTTGACAAAGGTGTAGAGAAAAAGAAATTCTTGCATATTGTTGGTGGGATGTAAAATGGTGCAACTGCTGTGGAAAACAGTTTGGCGGTTCCTCAAAAAGTTAAAACAGGACTACCATATGATCTGGCAATTCTACTTCCAGATATACCCAAAAGAATAGAAAACAGGGAGTCGAACAGTATTTATACACCAATCATACACCAATGTTTATTGCTCAAAGATGGAAACAACCTAAGTGACCATCAAGAGATGAATGGATAAACAAAATGTGGTACATACTTGCAATGGAATATTATTCAGCTGTAAAAAAGAAACAGAGTTCTAATACATGCTTCAACTTGGATGAACCTTGAAAGCTTTATGCACTTGAATGAAATCAGTGAATACGAAAGGACAAATAGGGTATGATTCCACTTATATGAAACATCTAGAAAAAGCAAACCTATAGGGACAGAAAGTTGGGTTAGAGGTTACCAGGGGTGGAATGGGGAGTTATTACTTAAGGGAGTTATTACTTAATGGGTAAAGAATTTCTGTTTGGGGGAGGACAAAGATTTGGTAATGGATGGTGGTGATGGGAGGGACTCAACTGGGGTCAGGGCAGCGAGGGGAATAACAGGGTCCTGGGTGGCATTACGAGGGATGGGAGCTCCAGGAGGAAGCAGCCCTTGTAGAGCACACACAAGGTACCCAGGAGGGCCCTGGACCAGGAAGGAGGAATTCCCCGAAGGCTCTCTCCACTGTCCAGGACTGAGTTGTGGCTGCCTCTCCTGGTCGATGTGGTTCATTGAGTGAGTGGTATCTTACACAACCCTGGAGAAACCCCATTTTACAGTTTGAGAAATGTAAGTACCGAACCATCTCTCTCTTTTTTTAAAGATTTATTTATTTTTTTCTCCCCACCCCTTGTTGTTTTGCGCTCACTGTCTGCTCTCTGTGTGTTCTTTTGTGTCTGCTTGTCTTCTCTTTAGGCAGCACTGGGAACAGATCCTGGGACCTTCTGGAGTGGGAAAAGGCTGCTCAATCTTTTGCACCACCTCAGCTCCCTCGTCTGCTGTGTCTCTTATTGTCTCTCTTCTGTGTTTCTTTTTGATGCATCATCTTGCTGTGCCAGCTCTCCGTGTGGGCCAGCATTCCTGAGTGGGCCAGTACTCCACGTGGGCCAGCTCGCCTTTCACCAGGAGGCCCCGGGAACTGAACCCTGGACCTCCTATATGGTAGACGGGAGCCCAATCACTTGAACCACATCCACTTCCCTGAACCATCTCTTAACAAGGCCAGAGAAGCACCTCCTGATTACGGGTTCTAACAGCTGCTCTTTCTGGTTTCCCGTGCACCTCTATCTTAGCACACAGGAAGGCTTTGAAAGCGTGGCTGACCTCAGACGTGTTAAGAGCTACTATCTTCTTTCTGAGCTGTTATCAGGAACAGCTGTTCTCACAAATCAAGCTGTGAGAACATTTGCCAGAGCTATGGCCAGAGCAGGCTTAACTCTTCCCACCTGTCAGAATTAGCATGTTCCCTGTGGATTGCACTTGGGTCCCAGCCGTTATCAAGCCCCCGTGTCCACTCTGTCCTGAACCACTGGCATTCTGCTCTTCCCACCCCGTGCCTGCTTCTCTGGTGGATCCCGTGCAGAAGGAATGTTCCCATGGCAGCTTGCCAGCCGCAGGAAGGCCAAGCTCAGCCCAAGGATTTCCAGTTGTAGGCTCTGAACAAATTCCAGGCAGCCAGCTCGTGAGGAAACAAGGAGATCCCGGCACTGCTGTGGCTTGGGGAGACAGGAACATTTGTGGGCATTTTTCTGACCCTGCCTGTGGAGGGAGATGCCTGTGATTTTTCTCAGATTTCCCACAATGAGGCTGTTTCTTTTGGTCAAAGTCCCCTACTCCCCCATGTCCAGGGACTCTGATCTGGGAATTTGTTTTCATCTTGAAAGACTTTTGCCTTTTGGACTTATTGAGACCATGTCTGCCTTGTAATGAGTAAGACAGCTTCCCACTGTAGGTATATGTTTATCTGAATCCTCTCTGGAGGCATGAGACTAAGAAGGGGCCAAAACTAAGAAGATGAAAAGGACTAGGG
>PVKH010038752.1:0-11277 GCA_004027955.1 Chaetophractus vellerosus | reverse complement strand
GCCTCACCTGTCTGGCCGTTTGCTCAATGGCAGGGCTTCTTAGCCGCTCGTTTGTTCGCTCATTGTCGGTCATACACCTTACATGGAGATGACTGGGATATGTTTCCTCTCCTCTAGGAATTCACCAGCCAAGGTACAACCAGAGAAGTCAACCGCCAGTTACAGTCCAGCATCTGTTTTTGTCTGCTCTGTGATAGAAGCATGCTGGGGGGTTGGAGATGGGGCTGGGGCTGGGGCAGGGGAGGGTGCAAGCTGGAAGGGGTCTGGCAGGGCTTCCAGAGGAGAGCAAGATGGCCATGGTGGGACGGGTCTCTCCGGGACCCTGCAGTGCTGGCGCTGAGCTGCACACCAGCCGGCTGCTGCACCAAACCCTCCCGTCTCAGCAGGCCACAGCACTGCCACGCTTTTGGAGGGTGGTATTTCAGGGATCATCTAAAGGCTTCTCCAGACCTCTTTGTGCGCTTGCACACACTTGCTCCTAGTAGATAAGTGGTGCATACCAAAGAAACAGACCCAACATGCACGTGAACCAAATGCAGCCTTCAGCGCTGCTGCTCCAGCTGCTCCCTCTCCCCCAAGTAGCTCAGACCTTCATTCATTAGGGGTCTGCCAGGAACTGTCTACAAAACTTTGAAGTCCTGCTTTTATCAATTAGAAGATAATCCTCCCTCCAACTTGCCACGCCTCTGCATGATCTCCAACCCCTTCTAAGACGGCGGCGTTCGCCTCTGTGCTCTTGCGCCCGTGGTGTCTTTCGGAGGCTCTGGAGGGCGTCCCCCGCGCCAGCTGCTCCCGGATGCCCTCCTCTCACCGCAGCTCCGCTTTCCCCCACGATTGTGTATTCAGGCCTCAGGGCAATCTGTTTCAAAGACCACGAACTGAAGAAGGAATTAGGCTTTACTAGAGAATCATTCGTTTTTTTCTGGGGAGAAACACAGAGAGCCAAAGAGAGGAAGAAAGTGAATTCGTGGATTATGTTAAAGGGAAAACAAGTAACTCAGCAGTGTGCCCATTTACCGCGTCAGCTCCAGGGTCCACACGGTCACGTCTCAGTCATTCACATGTTTTGTTTTGTTCTGTTTTCACTTTCTTCTCCTGCAGACACGGGGAGGCCTTTTGTAGAGACGCACAGCGAGATACCCCATGTCATACACATGATGGAAGGGACGGAGGTGGTCATCCCCTGCCGGACCACCTCGCCCAACATCACCGTTACTTTGAAAAAGGTAAATGAGCAGTGCCCGTCGCAGAATAATTTTACTGCAAAGGAGCATAATGCATTCTTAACCTTTTGTCTTGCTGGAGTGATTTTCTTACAGACGTCGGGATTTCTCAGTGGACTTTTCTGTAATAACCTTTTTATTATACTATACGGTGTAAGTGCTGTACTACACTGTGGAGCCATTAACTGTATAGTACAAAACACTATGAAGTCTAAGTTATACCCACACATTTATTAAAATAGAATAAAATGATAGAGACTTAATGTCTTAAGCATAAATCTATGTGAATAATAAAAGAACTACAATCATGGAAATTTTCATTTATTGCCACAAATCCAAATGTCTGCAAATATGAGAAAAATCAATTCTAATGCTTACACCAGTGAATAAATTGGCAGAGTGGTTTATCCTAATTATTGTTAAAAATTCTCTGGGCATTTAAATGCTCTTGCTTAATACATATGGAGCCCCCACCTTTGGTTTGAGCTGGGCTTTTCTTGATGACCAAAGACTTAGCCTCTTAGGGAAAAAAATGGAAAGAAACCCCCAAACGAGATTTTTTTTCTTCATATCATGTTGTCAACTATACATGTAGGAAAGGAAAAAGATTTAGGGTAGACTCTACTAAAAACAAAAACTAAATTGTGGCCATCCAGCTAATTAATCAGCAATAAGTGTTAGAAGTTATGAAAGGACTAACAATTGGATTAAAAAAAAATGGAAAGCTGCAGTAAATTTTTGATTGCTTAGAACTTTAGGTCAAGGCTGCTCAAAGGCCACACCTAGCAGTGTCCATCAGCTCACTCAGGAAACGTGTGGTAGTGGTGGTAATGTTTGCAGAGCTTAAATAGAGTTTCAGTCTCACCTATTGATCCCAAATCCTGACACAGGATGGAGCTGGCTCCCCTCTTCTCCCCTTGCATTTACTCTCCTAAGTTGTCAATTTGATACAAGCCCTCAATAGCAGAGATGGGTCTTGGCTTCCCTTCCACCTGTGTCGCTCATTGCCAAGAAATATAAAATAATCAGACGTTGGGGCTGAAAACACCAGAGGCATCACCCAGTTGGATTCCTCAATTGGTGATGGAACATCTGAGGTCTCAGGGTCCAAAGGGACACCTTAGGTCATTTTAGATCCGCTGTCCTTTCTTCCCATGCGAGGGCCTTGCCACCTTTTCTAGTGGTTTAGTTTGGGTAGGGGAAGGACAGAGAGTTATGAGCAGAGGCTGACGCCACGTTGCCTGTATTCTTACTGCTGGGCAAACTAGCAGGTTACCTCAGTTTCTCTATCTGAGGAAGGGGGCTGCCGACCTTCCATGGCTGTTATGAAGCTAAATACAGATAGAAAGCACTTAGCCAGGCCCAAGGTAAGCCCTGTTCAAGTGTTGGCTATTGTTATTGTTGATTTAACAGCTTCATACCCCATACCTGGTTTATTATCAAGTCATGTTGACAGTATGACATTACTTCTCTTATTCCAAGGTAGTAACTGCTGTATGATTAACATGGAAAAAACCAGTGGGGATTGTTGACCCTCTCTTTTTCATGCAAACCCCTTGCTTTCTTGTCCTAATGAAGATAGCTTTTCTGTGATGAGAGGCACTCCAACATTCTCACACATGAAAGGTTCTGGGGAAAAAAAGTTGATTGACTCTTTTTTTCTACCTAAGATGTGCAGTACATAATTAGAAAAGAAAGAGAGGAGTGTAAAATTCTAACAGGGACTTTGGTTTGGTGTCAATTTGATATAAATATATATGTATTTGCGTTCAAAGCTATTAAGTATTTATGCTGACGTGAAGTGAAGGAAGATCTTTCCCTTCTGTTTCTTATAATCCCTTTTCTTCTAATTTGCCATCCCAGCCCCCCTCCTTTCCTGTCCCTGCTTTGGTGAAGTCATCGCCGGCTGGAGACACGTCCTGCCTGCCCAGAACTTTCTTCCTTAGGCTGACATCACCCTGCCCATTTGTCTGCCTTTCGGTGACACATCCAGCATGAGCTACACAGTCCTTTGTTGTTTTAGCTCTTTTCTGCTACGAATAAAGTTACTTACTTTGCCAGTAGAACACTGCTAGTGACAATAAGTGACAATAGATTTGAGAAGGAGAAACACTTTAGGGGAAAATTTAATGTTTTAAGTTGTGCTGAAGAAGTTTGTTAGCACATCTGGATTTCACAGACTTTTAAAGTATCACATATTTCAATCCCTGATTTTTTAATGTCTTAGTTTATGCCTTAATAGTTCACATCAAATTAGAGAGAAGACTCTTTCCCCCTGAGTGCAGAATAGTCTTAACTTTACAGGTAGAACCTAAACGTACAAAAGCATGGAATGAATCCTTTAATTGCTTTCAGTTAGTCTTAAATAGGATGTAATTAATTTCAAATCAATATAATACTCTGATAATGCATACAAAGAGACATTATTGACTTTCAGAATAGAAATTTCTGTCATAGAAGCACAAATCCAAGTTAGTTTACTCAACAAGCTATAGAAATAAATGGTAAATGGATGGGCAGGGAGAGGGATGGTGGGTGTACTTTTTATGGAGGTAGAAGAGGGTTGAAACTTCTTTGTGGCTGTTTGGCTCTTCCTTTATGATATGTTGGTAGACAGGTAATCTGAATTCTTTTGTTTTTTCTTCTTCTTTTACAACTGGGGATAAGTAACAGCAGTAGTAATCTACTGCCTCTGAAAATCTGACTGGCAACCAGCCATCAGGAGAATTTGCCCTGGCTGTTCTATGAAGCAAAGACCCTTCATGAAGTTTAATCCCAAAGTAGTTTGCTTATATTGTAATCTTCAAAAATTAAGTCCTTGGTGGCAGAAGAAGGTGTCAGGGAGAACAAAACAATAGATTTTTTCCCTTCTACTTAGACTCACTGTGTTTTGGAATAATTCTTAGAATTTGAGAACGCTTCCTTCATGACCGGGGTTCTGGCTCTCGCGCCTTCGGCGTCCAGGGCTCAGGCTGCCCGGAGTTTCCCCTTCCGAGGCAGAGTTGATGCCCTCCGCTTTCTTTGTGAAGCAGCGTCATTCTCAGGACGATAACCCCAATGAGGGCCAAATAAATGTGATGGATCTTGGGGGCCCTGGAAGGATTTTATTTATACTATTTTGAAGACAGCCACCTCTTCAGTAAACGATGCAGTGGGAAGACAAGTTATAGCTAGCTAAAAGCTCCAGATGATGAAGACACATGAGGATAATCTGGCAGCCCCAGTGGAAACAAATGTTAATTGGTTTCTCTATTGAGTGTCAGGCCAATTTGTTAGGAGGATTCCCAGAGGCCAGAGACATGTGGCTCCCACTAGAAGTCTTGACCTGAGAGCTAGGGCTTTCCTAAGTGGGTGCAGCTTGTTGCTGAAACTGACAGACGTCTCATTATAACACATTGTTATCTTGCTATGTGCAAGGAAAACCAAAGAGCCAGTGACAACAAATTGAGTTTTTACCAGCACTATTTGCATTTCAGATGAAAATCGCGTTTTCATAAGCAGTTACAAAACAATATTACCCCAGTGCTAATATGATTTTGTTAAAGCATGTTTCTTCCATTTCAGTTTCCACTTGATACGCTCATCCCTGACGGAAAGAAAATAATCTGGGACAGTAGGAGGGGTTTTATAATATCAAATGCATCGTACAAAGAAATAGGGCTTCTGATCTGTGAAACAACCGTCAACGGACACTTGTATCAGACAAACTATCTAACGTATCGACAAAGTAAGTGATGTTCCAGATTCGTGCACACGAACCCAAATGCTCTGTGATTTATCTGCTTAATGAAACCTGGATTTAAAAGAGAAACCGTCTCTTATGCTTGCAGCCAATACAATCATAGATGTCCAGAGGAGCCCGCCAAGCCCCGTCAGACTGCTGCGAGGCCAGACTCTGAGGCTCAACTGCACCGCCACCACGCCCTTGAACACGAGGGTTCAGATGGCATGGAGTTACCCTGGTGAAGTGAGTTACCCGCTTTTCTGTTTCTTCCTCTGGACAGTATTTGCTTTTAGAAAGTGAAATCCTGCTCGGTATTTGATACGGGGAAAAAAATCAGTATTTTGACTCGATGGCTGTTTTAATCATTAAAGAAGCATTAGGTTTCAGTGCTTTCCTGGCCTCCAATTTCATGAGTATGATGTGCATAGATAGGGTCTTCTGATGTTTGGGGGTTTTGTTTTGAAGCTGATAGGCTGCTGTTTCCATTGCACGATTCTGGGTGGAAAAGGGATTGTTTCATCTTTGGAAACCATTCTCGAGGATTTAAAGATGAGAGAGAAATTTATCACTAAATGTCAGACAGCGGGACTGTCTTTTGTAACAACAACAAAAAAATTTGGGGGAAGCTGTCTTTGTAAGCGCATTCAAGAGACTGGCAGACAGTCAGGCACCTGGCTGAAGCATGTTTGGAAAATACACTACAACCCAGGGATTCAGGATTCCCTTTGCTAAGTGTCAACGAGCAATTCATCCTCCAGAAAAAACGAGGAGAGTGAAGACCCTAGTTGAGGTTCCTTATTCAAATTGAACATCCTGGCAAACAATAGTTACTTAAACATTTGTAAATGGGGAATCTATCATAAATTAAGAAAATTTTGACCGTAGTTCCAGCTCCCATTTTTAGCATGGCAGTAAGATTTATGTGGCATGTCCCAAGAATAATCATTTGTTATATCATTCAGATGACCCAATCACAAAGTTAACTTGTGATTAAATTACATACAAAAGTTTAAAGCTATTATTGTTTTATATCAGCATTGCTTTCCCCAGAAATAGCACAACTTGGCAACAAAAAGGTGTATCAAGTGCACTATATTGAACACATTAGGGACTTATCAGTCAGTCATAAACTATTTTCTTGAAAGTGGGATTTTCTCATTTAAATAAAAATGCCATGACTTGTAGCAGTATTTTCCTGGTTTTGATAGAAATCAAGCATTCTCAATAAACACCAAGAGGGAAGAAAATTTTATCCTGTTAGTGTTTATACTATAAGTGAGAGTATTGATAAACCTCTTGATTTATCTATTATTCTATTAAATCTATTAAATCTAATTAATGCCAAAAAATATTCTAACACGGTGCTGTCCAGAAGAACTTTCTGTGACGGGAATATTCTACATCTGTGCTGACTGACACAGTAGCCACGGGCGCCTGTGACTGTCGAGCACTTGGGATGTGGTGAGTGCGGCTGAGGAAGTGAATTTTACTGAATAATAATGTAAACAGCCACATATAGTTGGTGGCTACAGCACTGGACAGAGCAATTCCAAAACCTCAATCAGTTCTTTTCCAAGGTATAAGCAGTCTCAGTGTCACTCGAGCCTGGGGTCAATGAATGTCGGTCCCAAAGGTGGGGAGGGGTAACACTTACACAAAGAGAGTTCCAGAAAGTCCCTCCACCTGCTATTTTAGGGAACTGGCTGTCTAATTTTTGGTGGTGGTGATGGACGTTTTCTCATTAGTAAGGAGAATGAAGAAAACGGCCTGAACCTGTGCCTGTTTCAACAGGAGCATGGAAGGACAGATGGATAGAAACTTATTAAACATGGCACAGAGGAGAGCCAAGCCTAAGATCCAGAGGGCAGCTCTGGACAACAGAGTACCAGGAGAATTCCCAAAATATTTTTTCCAAAACGTATGTAATGCTAAAAAAAAAAAAAAAAAAAGAAAGAAAAGAAAAAGGAAGGAATAATTGGAGAGGGTTATGTGATCTCATGCTGTCAAAAACCATGAGCAGGTCACCGTGGCCAGTTCAGACGGCTAAGCCTCCAGGTCTTCTCTTGGTCCCCCTGAGTTAGACTTGGGATGACCCCCCACCCCCACCCCAGTGTGGGCTAATTTGTTGATGGCTTTTTTTGTCCCCAGATCCATTTGCTCTGATTTAGCAGAAATTGGCAATTGTTGCCCAGATAATCAAATATTGCAACTAGGCTTATTACACCTTAGTAGATGTGGCCAGGACTCATTATCTTTTCCTTCATTTCTAGAAGGGAAGCAGAAGGAAACCCACGTGGTGATTTATTAAGAGAAACACTGTCATGCAGCCAGCTACTAAAGAGAATTGTTGCCTGTCTGTGTTTGCCTGTGATCTTTATGCCTAGAGACTGGCTTGCTGTTTAGAGAGCTGTGTGTGGTAGAGGAAAGACAGTAGATTTGTTCTCAAAAGGGATGAGTTCAGGCCTCCGTTGGCTGGTGTCTCTGTCACTTCAGTTTCTTTGTCTGCAAAAGGGCAATAATCCTGCTGATCTCACAAGGTGGTTATGAGAAACAAGCGCGATAAGGCACGTGGAAGTTCCGTTTGAAGATGATGAAGTGCTAAATAAGTGCTACTACAGTGCCTATTTTAAACACATCTAGGCAGAGATGGAGTTTCCAAACATCTTGCTCTAAGTGGGGTCTGATATCCTTCTTAGCCGAAAGCAAAGAGGTTAGAATATTGATTTCAATCATATCTGAGAAATGCTATAACTTTAAGCATAATCAGTTACTACTTTTACATTTAAATCATACATTTTCTTTCTAGACAAATAAGAGAGCTTCTATAAGGCGACGAATTGACCAAAGCAATCCCCTTGTCAATGTATTCTACAGTGTTCTTATTATTAACAAAGTGCAGAACAAAGACAAAGGACTTTACACTTGCCACGTGAAGAGTGGACCATCACTCAAATCCGTCAACACCTCAGTTCATATTTATGGTAAGCAGTAGTTCAGAACCATCAACTCATGCTATGTTTCCAGTCATTGTGCATTCTATGGGCTCTGCAAAACAAGGACATTTTCTTTTGGTCAAGTCACATTGCCATGGCCCCTTTCTGCTCCCCTACCGCACAGCAATTCACATTAAATATCCTTTAAATTTAGTACGTTTGAATTAGAGAATTTTTTCTTTACACATTTTTTGTGGTCAATAATTCAGTTAGATCATCTTATAATTTTGTTTATGAAATTTTTTAGTGTATCATGTAGACAGAACAGGAGAGGGTGATCTGTTTTACCTTGTTATCTGGGGAAAATGTCCCAGGTACAATTATGAATTAGAGAAGTAAAAAGATGCTGTAATAAATGATTATTCAGAATCGATGCTATTTCATCTCTGGTTTTACTCTCATGGAATCCAAATATTGTCACTTATTTCAATATACAACTTCTAGAAAGACTTAAATTTAGAATCTTTAAAAACCTTACTTTTTTCCATTGTTGATAGCAATTCCGTAGATTTCCTTTTATTTCTTTTTGGCTTTTTTTTTTTTTTTAGGAGGTATTGGGGATTGAACCTGGCACCTCATACATGCAAAGCAAGACACTCAACTACTGAGCTACACCCATTCCATTCTCCAGTTGCTTTTTTTTTAAACAAATTAATTTTATTGGTACATATTAATAAAGCATGCAATTCATCCAGAGTGTATACTCAGTGGTATTTGGTATACTCACATAGTTGTGCATTCATCGCTTCAGTCATTATTAGAGTATTTTTATTATTTCAATAGTCATCATCATCATAATTTAAAAATAGACAAACAAGATCCAGTTGCTTTTTGATATCAAATTAATTGTCATAGGATTCCCAGAGAAACTTTCTGCCAACTTACTAATATTTCCCAGGTAGATTTTTTAGAAATAGCTTCTCACTTTCCTGTTGTGGTGATATGGAAATTTATTACTTTATGTTGTCCTACTACTGTTTTTGTCTTTGAGACTTGCAATCATTTGATTTGAAAGTATTTCACCAATATGCAAGCTCTTACCTTAGTTTACTCATTGATCAACATTTGTGCTCATTGATAGTTTCCATCATAATTCAGCTCTCTTTATTCATTGCTTGCACCCTCCCTTAACGAGGTATTGAAGGGTTTTAATGTAAATATGTCCTTTCTAATGTGTTTATTGCTTCTCCTTTCAAAGATAAAGCATTCATTACTGTGAAACATCGAAAAGAGCAGGTGCTTGAAACCGTGGCTGGCAAGCGGTCTTACCGGCTATCTATGAAAGTGAAGGCATTTCCCTCACCAGAAGTCGTATGGTAGGACCATATTAATGATTTTCATAACAGTCTAAGATATGCTTTGTAAGTAGGTGAAGACAAGAATTCAATGACTTGACTTCCTCAAAAATTAGCAGGAGAATTCCTCTAGAGAGCTAAGAACTGTACTGATTTTGGGTGGGGGGTAATGGTTGGGGGGTGACGGACAAGAAGAAAGCCATTTAATGGGATGGAGCAATGAATTAGGCTTTCTCGGGTTTTCATTTCAGTTTCGTCAGCCGCTCACTGGGGCTGTTTCTGCAGCTCTAAACCATCCTATGGTGCCAACACCCTTTGAGTGGGGTGTTGGGCAGTGACTGGGAAGCATCTTGCATACGAAACCATAACGTGCTCTGTTTTCCCTGAAGAAGTGGGCTCTTGTAATGAGGATGCTGAAAATAATTCTTTTATATGCGACTAGGGTGAAAGCTCCAGTCTTGTTTTAAAATTAAGCCAACGATAGTAGAGACAAGACCTATTCAGATGCAGGGGAGGACAAATGGATCTACTTGACTACTTAAGTTTGTTTGGGCTCAAAGGTTATATATTCAGAAACTCCTTAAGCAGGTTTTTTTTTAAAAAAATACTAGTATAACACCTTGATATAAAACAATGTAGTCTGTTTATAATCTGCCGTCATTTTGTTAAATCATTTTTAAATGCTAATGTCTTTGGCTAGAGTCATTATATTTTTAACAGAGTATATAGTACAAAACTGATTAGGAAAACAATCCATACAATATAGAAGTGGTACCATTTTAGAGTCTCCTCAGCCAGAGCTCATTTTGCTGTCAGTAGCTCATATAGAGTAGCGTTTAATTGTTTTCGGTTTCCTAAAATGGTTAATAGGGAATTAAAGAGAAAACCTTTGTGCTATGTCCCTTTATGCCAACTCAGGAGAAAATAGATTTTTTGCCTCATAATATCCTATGAGTGTACTAAATTTCCTGTGAGTGTACATTATTCCTTAATAGGAATTTAATCACGCTATAAGTACATTCTCTCTTTCAGTGTTTCAGAGTATCCTATCTATTAAACAGTCCTGATTTCTTCAGTAACTAAGTAGCCGGGACCGAAAAAAATGTCAATACACCTTTGGAAATGCTGATATGGTTATAGGGAATAATAATACCAAGATGGTATTTGTAACACAAAATAGTAGCACAGTCATTTTAACTGCTTTGGAACTGAGACCCAGTGGTCATAGGAATTTTCTTGCAAGAGTGTGTACACGCCCAGTTATGAATGGAAACCATTCCAAATATTATACCTTTACACAGAACACAGTAGACTCCTAGCAGGTGAAAATCATGACCATTTAAAGAACTGTACATTTTAATAGAATCAGAATTTTTAAGTTAAGAGGGTGAGATACTCTAGAAAACTTTAGGGAAACTGAGGCTCATACAGGTTAAGTAAATAGTTAGTGGTAGGGCCAGGTTAAGAATCCAGGAGTCCCGGCTCTGTATGCAATTGGATGATATCGAGGCATTGGTTCTATATTTAAATTTTTTAAAAAATTTTTAATAGTTTACGCTTTCTGTTTGTGAGTTTTGTACCTTCCCCAGGGGAAAAATCTTGATAATCTTGATTTCACTATAACTTATGAAAGGGACAACTGGTGTGACCATTTACAGAACTAATAAGAACTCCACATGAGACCACAATAGGAAGGTCTATTTTTAATTTTATCTGGAGAAGTGATCTCGTTGATCTGACTTACAATGGCCCTTGTATTGCTGATGGAGCCTCATGGAAAACTCTGGAAAACATCTTGGGTGGGATCAGAGATGATGCCTCTGGGTTGAAACTTAAGTCACGGTGGTGACCAGCATTCCTGGGTACATTATATCTTCCCTCGGCTTATTTCTTCCTCTTTGCCAACAAATATGAAGTTGTCCCCGGTCTTAAAATCCTACCTGCCTTTGCTGAAAAGTCAGTGCTAGCATTTTTAAAGTCAGTGTTGAGGATGAAGGCTCCAAACGTAGCTTCTCCAGCTCACCAGCGAACTTAAAGGCAGT